>CAUYQG010116654.1:0-17657 GCA_963574415.1 Tarsius wallacei | reverse complement strand
GTGAGACCCTATCTCTAAAAAAATAAAAAAAACATGAAGACACACCAGAAAGCATCCACGGGCATGTGCTTTCTAATTCTAATTCTCTCCCCCCCCCCCCATCTCTCCATGCACCACAGAGAAAATACCTTGTGAGAACACAGCTAGAAGGCTGCTGTCTGCAAGGCAGGAAAAGAGCCCCCGAGAGCCTGCTGGCACATTAATGTGGAGCTTCCAGCCTCCAGAACTGTGAGAAATAGATTTCTGTTCTTGAAGCTACACAGTCTATCAGTCTATGGCATTTTGTTATGAATGCCAAAGCTAAGACATCAGTTAATGTCTGAAGATAAATTAATAAATGAATTAACTTTAATAAAATACTTTAAAAATTACTTCCACTCAGTACCCTGAAACCAATAAAGCTAATATTTTCTTTTGCTTAAATTGGTTTTGGAGAAACTTTTAATAATCATCTAAACATATAATAGCACATCCACCCAGTAGACATGTGATTTTCCCTTCCTTTTTCTTCAGTGAGCAGAAGCAGTTCTTATTCAAAGATCATTAAGAGGATCAGGCTGCAGGAATGGGGGTAGTAAGGAACAGAACAGTTATTGGACAGAAAGAAAAAAACTGTACTATTAAGTGTCTAGAGAATGGCACATATTTCTGCACATGTCAATAGTCAAGGTAAAATATTGCAGATGAATAAGGAGCATCTGTATCAAAGAACTGTAAACTCTGGCAGGAACCACTGTGCTGCAGTAGTGAAGAGGCCTCCTGCAGGGAACTGCACTGGAAAAAGTGATCTCAGAGAGGAATTCAGAACAGAACTGCTCAGAAAGAGATGAAACATCATGAAGTTTTGGTTAAGTCCTTTTGTTCCAGTCTTACAAAATTGTAGAGCTGGCTGTTTCAGCCGGAAAAAAAAAAAAAAAAAAAATGCAGATTACATGAACTTTGTAGGTTGCTCTTCTAATTGTAATTTTGAATTCCAAATTGCTTCTGCCCTCAAGTTCTTTACAAGATATCCATGGTGTTTATAAACATATTCTTCTTAAAAGGTCAGGGAAGAAGAAGGAAAAATCTTAGTGCGGAGCCATTGGACCCAGATGACCAATGTTTCCCTGAGTTGCCCCAGCACAGACAGCACACTGATTAGGGACTTCAGAAAAGAAAGACAAAGACAGCACCAGAGAGATATCCTCATATGCCCTTTGCACCCCCAGCTAGAGAAAGTGCCCTTTTTACAGAAAAGTTTATGCAAGCATACTTCGGAGATACTGTGGGTTCAGTTCCAGACCACTTTTGTAAAGCAAATATTGCAATAAAATAAGTCACATGAATTTTTTGGTTTCTTAGTGCATGTAAAAGCTGTGCATATATACTTCTGGAGCCTATTAAGTGTGTGGTAACATTATGTCTACAATACAATGTACATAACCTAATTTTGAAATACTTCTTGCTAAAAATTGCTAGCAATTATCTTAGCCTTCAGTGAGTCATAAACTTTTTGCTGGTGGAGGGTCTTCCTCGATGTTGAAGGCTGCTGACTGATGAGGGTGATGCTTGCTGAAGGTTGAGATGGCTGTGGCAACATCTTAAAATAAAATAACAATGAAGTTTGCCACAACCATAGACTCCTCCTTTCATGAAAGATTTGCAGTTTGACAGCATTTTACCCACAGTGGAACTTTCATAATTGGAGTCAGTCCTCTGCAACCCCACTGCTGCTTTATCAACTAAATTTGTGGAATATTCTAAATCCTTTATTGTCATTTCAACATTGTTCACAGCATCTTCACCAGGAGAATATTCTGTCTCAAGAAACCACTCTTTGCTTATCCATAAGAAACAACTCCTTATTCATTCAAGTTTTATCATGAGATGGTAGCAATTCAGTCATGTCTTCGGGATTCACTTTCAATTCTAGTTCTCTTGCTGTGTCCACCACATCTGCAGTGACTTCTTCCACTAAAGACTTGAACCCCTCAAAGTCATCTATGAGGATTGGAATCAACATCTTTCAAATTCCTGTTAATATTGATATTTTGATCTTCCCCCATGCATTTCAAATGTTTGTAATGGCATCTAAAATGGTAAGTCTTTCTAGAATGCTGAAAATCTACTTTGCCCAGATCTGTCAGAGGAATCACTATCTATGGCAGATGTAGCCTTATTAAATGTACTTCTTAAATAATAATACTTGAAAGTCAAAAATTACTCCTTGATCTAGTGACCATGCAATGGGTGTTATATTAACAGGCATGAACACAACATTATTTCCTTGTACATCTCCATGAGCACTCTTGGTGACTAGATGCATTGCCAATAAGCAGTAATATTTTGTAAGGAATCTTTTTTTTTTTTTCCTGAGCAGTAGGTCTCAATAGTGGGCTCAAAATATTCAGCAAATCATGCTGTAAAACAGATGTGCTATTATTCAGACTTTGTTGTTCCATTTATAGTCACAGGCAGAGTAGATTTAGCATAATTATTAAGGACTCTAGGATTTTCATAATGGTAAATGAACATTGGCTTCAACTCAGTCATCGACCACATTAGCCTCTAACAAGAGTCAGCCTGTCCTTTGAAGCTTTGAAGTCAGGCATTGACTGCTCTCTAGTTATGAAAGGCCTAGATGTAATTTTCTTATAAGGCTGTTTAGTTGACATTGAAAATCTTTTGCTTAGTGCAGCCACCTTCGTCAATTGTGTTAGATCTTCTGAATTATTTGCTGCAGCTTCTGCAACAGTATGTGCTGCTTCATTTTGCACTTTTATGTTACAGAGATGTGTTGTCCTTAAACCTCATGAACCACACTATGCTAGCTTCAAATGTTCCTTCTAAAGCTTTCTCATCCCTCTTATCCTTCATAGAACTGAAGAGAGACAAGGTCTTGCTCTGAATTGGGCATGGCTTAAGAGAATGTAATATTGACTAGCTTTTTTTTCTTTGTTTTTAGAGACAGGGTCTTGTTCTGTTGTCCAGGTGTGCAGTGGTGTGATCATAGCTTACTGCAGTCTCAAATTTCTGGGCTCAAGTGATTCTCCCACCTCAGCCTCCTGAGTAGCTAGGACTACAGGTACATGCCACTATAACTGGCTAATTTTTAAAACTTTCTGTAGAGAAAGGATTTCACTATGTTACCCAGGCTGGTCTTGAATTCCTGGGCTCAAGCGATCTTCCCATCCCAGCCTTCCAAAGTGCTGGGATTACAGGCGTGGACCACCATGTTCAGCCTCTTTTCTAGCTTTTGATTTAAAGTGAGAATGTGCAACTCTTCCTTCTACTTGGACTCTTAGAGGCCTCTGTAGGGTTATTCATTGGCCTAATTTCAATATTGTTGTATCTCAGGGAATAGAGAGGCCCAAGGGGAGAGAGAGAGAGATGGGGGAAAGGCTGGGTTGGTAAAGCAGTCAGAACAACATAACATTTATCAACTAAGTTTGCTGCTTTATATGGGTGCAGTTCATGGCACCCTTGAACAATCATAGTAGTAACATCAAAGATTACTGATAATAGCTCACTAGAAAAAATATAATAATCACAAAAAAGCTTAAAATATTATGAGAATTCCCAAAATGTGACAGAGAGATACAAAGTGATCACATACTTTTGGAAAAATTACATTGATAGACTTGCTTGAATCAGCGTTGCCACAAACCTTCAGTTTGTAAAAAATGCAATCTTTGCAAAGCACAATAAAGAGAATTGCAATAAAACAAGGTATATTCGTACATGTTACAGCAGCAATTTTTGTCTTTTGCCACCAGTATTTAGCCAGTACAGTGAGTGTTTCAGAACTGGGTTTCTTGCTATGTAATACGATCCTGAAATTCATTCAATCACTTATGCTTTTACTAGAAAAGAATGAAATGCATAATTTCATATGGCTAAGAACAAAACCATACTCTATGAAAAAATAAACCCCACCCCAACCACCCCCATCCCAAACCGGCTTTTATTTTTAAATATAGATCTACATTTTTAGTAAAACATGAATCAAGTAACATATTTAATGTCAATATAAATTTAGAGGCATGCCAGAGAGAAAAAGGAGGTGTCAGCACATAAAACTTATTTATATTTTTATTTACACAATTTCCCACAGATTGAAAAGAAATTTTTCAAGAGCACCACTTCTCAACCTACTCTGAGTCTGAAAACGCTGTGGTTATCTAGTAGTGCCCTCTGGTGTCCAATTGATTGTTTTAGTTTACCTTGAGGCAAAAATAAGCCATTCTATAATCACAGAAGTCTATAATCAACATTTATTCATTTGCCAGACATTTACTGAGGGTCTACTATATGCCAGTTACTGTGGAAAGTGGCAAGATACAGAGCTATATAGAAAAAAAAGACATAGTGTCTTATTCTGTTCTTAAGAAGACTGTAGTCTAACAAGGGAGACAAATATAAACTCAATTACAAAATTACTTAAACAAATCACTTTACCTACTTTTGCAATAAAATGAGACAGACACAGCTGGGTTGCCTCCTTTTCCAAACTGTTCTGGACCATGATGTTAGCAGGCATCTGGCTGACTTTGAATAGGACAACTTCGGTCAAGTACATAGGGAACATTCTGAAATATCCCAGGACATCCCAGGACATAGGGTAGGATGGAGTCCTAGTTTTAAAGATTTGAGAAAGCATCTTTTTTTTACAGTCAATCACAAAAGACACTTCTGGTCTTATAGGGGGCCACTGGTCACCAAATCTGATATACAAATCTGACATTCATTAAGGCTTCTTTCTGAAAATGCTGCTTTTCTAGCACTGTGATGATAGACCTCAAAATGAATCAAATGAGAGATCTTAAGAAATCAAGAGATCCTAAGAATTTGTCATAAAATGTTTTAGGATTCTTAGATGTGTAAACTTCTCAGTAAAGTCACCGAAACACATACTGTTCTGAATAGATGCATCTTCAACACTTCTGGGGAAGGAGAGGGAGCGTGACCAAGTTATGGAGGCCTTCAACTGAGAATAAAAGTGAAGTTCAAATACTATCAAAGAAAAGGAGTCAAAAATGACTACAGACTAAGAATGATGCTCTATGCCACTTTGTGGTGTTCCTAATTTTGGTCAATTTTCCATTCTTGTTATTGTTGACTAATCAGTCATGAAACCCTTGTGTATAGGCAGGACCTATGACTTGCTTTCAACCAACAGAACTTGGCAAAGATGATACAATGTGCATGATTACATTACATAAGGATGTGAGGGCCATCTTGCTGAGACTCTCTCCTTTGATGAATTGAGAAAGCATCTGGTTGTGTTGGAAAGGTTCATGTGGCAAAGAGCTGATGGTGTCCTCTTGCCAATAGCCCATTAGGATTGAGCCCTCTTGATGAACTGAAGGCTGCTCATAACCACATTGGTGAGAAAGTTGACTCTTCCCCAGTCAAGCTTCAGATGAAACTGCAGCCCCGGACAACACCTTGGCTATAGCCTAACAGAATACCCAACTAATCTGTTCTAACCCCTTATCCACAAAAACTATGAGCTAATATATGTGTGCTGTTTTAAGTTGTTAAGTTTGTGGTAATATTATTATGTAATGATAGATAACCAACATAGATTTCAAGATACTTTTTTTAAAAATTTAAGATATTTTTATTATAAAAGCAATACAAATAAAAACTGAAACACTGAGAAACCATAAAATTATCCATTTACTCCCCTACCATCCTACTATAGCCACAGTTAGTCATTTGATTTGCCATCTTTTTATTACATGCTTATTTGTAGCCTTGATTACACCCATTCATACCATTTTGTATCTTGCAACCTTTATTTAATATAACATTTCTCATGTTTTTTATAACATTCATTACAATGAGTACATAGTACTATGAGTTCATTTTATGGACTATTTCCTAAACCAGGGATGGCAAACTATGCTCCCATATTTGTAAATGAAGTTTTATTGGAATATAGTCATGTCCACACTGTTTACATATTGTCCATGGCTGCTTTTGTGCTATAGACAGCAGTGTTAACAGGTTATTACAGAGACAGTATGGTCTGCAAAGCCTAAAATATTTACTTTCTGGACCTTTATAGAAAAAGTTTGCTGATCCTTGCCTTAAACTTTAAGTGGTTTATAAAATTAAGTGGGCTAAAATTAATGCAACTTGGATCATCTTTGTGAATATTTTTCATACTTTAGAAAACGTGATTGGGGGATATTAACAAAAGTGGAATCACTAAGTCAAATTAATAAAGATGCTTTTTGAGGCTAATACTGTTACACACTGTCTCTCTTCTAATATTCTAGCTATGACATAATAAGAATGGTGGTGATAAGAATGGAAAGGAAGGCCCAGTAGGTAGCACTTCTATGGTCCCTATTAACCTAAACATATAAGTTTACACTCTGGATGAACATATTTTTAGTTTTGACTTAAAGTCAACCAAAGAGAGAGGTAACAGTAATTATAACAGAAGACCAATGGAAATAAATCTTTTACTTTCTGCTGAGGATGAAAAAGCATACAGAAGTAAACTCTCCAGATGACAAGGTATATATGAAATGCCATTCCAAGCTAGCTGTAGTGGCCAAAAGGTACTGAGAGAGTTGAGTAAAAGAAAGAAGTGGTAGCCTCAACAATGAGCCAGCAGTGGCAGCATGGAACATAGAGGCAGCACAAGTGTGGGATGACAGGAGCAGCACATGGGTTCCGCCCATCTGAGCACATCCTAGGCATAAACCTGTGTATAACTGTAATTAAACTGTCTCCAGATAGAAGATTTCTAGAGCGACCAACCTATATTTTTGAAGGAAAAAAAATTCTTCTATCTGGGGAAGTTTTATTCTTCAGAGAGGAAAATTTATAAAATGGGAAAGTCAACCCTGACTATCTCCGAGATAAAAGATGAAGCAAGCTGACGGGTCTTGAATCCACTCTTGTATGAATAAAATAAGCATCGGGAAACATAGATGTCATCTTCTGAGGGAAATATTCTGCAACATATTAAAAAAAAAAAGATCAAAATGGACCTTTCCCCCAATAAATAATGTAACTTAAAAGCAGAATTAAATGATGCTTTGTGTAATTATCCAAATTATGCCAACAAAGTATGTAAGTACATATAACACATTATTTTTACTAAAATGTTCCTGTCAAAATGTCAACCAATGTAACATTTCCTGAAGAAATGTTCTTTTAGTTAGAACTATTATTAGCCTTTACATTCCACCTCGGTTACTCACTAAATAATTAAGTGCATGACGACTTCATGAAATACTCTGGGAAACTATGAAATTCTCCATAGAGTAAGGGAATCAAATTTTTAAAAAAAAAATAACTAGAAATATGCCACTTTGAACAAAATATATCTAGCTTTTTGAGGTATGAAAAACAAGCCAATTTCTCCTTGAATTCTTCATATGGCAAAAGGAAGAGGCAGTTTTATGAATGGCTTGATTCACTTGAAATCATGTTATAATTTTCTTCTTTTTCCACTGCTTACTCTCAGTTACCTCAAAACTAACCTGAGGGTCTGGAAGCATAAATCCATCAGTAAGTTTATAATAGACTATTGTAGAATCAGATTCCACTATTGCCAGAGTAAAAGACATTGGCAAATCTGGATCACCTTGCAATTTTCGAGAAGCCTTCAAGATCTCCCTGATCCTGAAAATAAAGTCAAAATATAGTTAGGAGTTGCAGTCACTCAATTAATGGTAAGATCAAACACTGAAATCTCGGGGGTGAGGTAGACAATTACATTATATCCATAATGCTGACAAAGGGAATGTCTGAATCCTCAAATATAAGTGTATAAAGCTGCCTTCAACATAGAAAATCCTGCAAATAAGAGCCATCTGTTAACTTTCAGTCCATCTTAAAAACATTTACCCATCATACCTGAGAGAATCAAACTGTATTTAGGAACCTACAAAATGGAACATGAATAGTGTTTAGAGCATCTAAATTGGCTAAGGACCCTGAGTGTTAATTTTCCAATTTTCCAACTTGCTATCTCATATTGGAACAATTTGATATTTAGGTTTATTATTTTTAAAAATCATCTATTAGCTGGGCATGGTGGCATGTGTCTGTAGTTTCAGCTACTTGGAGGGCTGAGGCAGAAGGATCGCCTAAGTCCAGCAGGTCGAGGCTGCAGTGGCCATGAGCGTGCCAATGCACTCTAGCCTGTATGACAAGAGTGAGACTCCAACTCAAAATAAATAAATAAATAAATAAAATTTTAAAAATCACCTGTTGGGTACCGTGTGTGTTGGAAGTGGTGGGTTCTTGTATAGCCCAGACCAAAAACTATTTGTATCCTCCAAAGGTATTGAAAAAATAAATAAATAAAAATAAAAAATGATGAACCTTTCCCCCATGTTTTTATAGTATTAATAATTACTACCTTATACAGGTATACCATATCTCACTGTTCCATCATGTACCCAATGACTGCCCTACTGCTGTAGAGCTCTTTCAGTGTTTTATGGGGCTGGTGTCAGGGGAGTGTGAGACTAATGAAGATGAGCTGCTAGCCACCCTACTGCATGCAGCTGTTTCTCTTTAGTCATTCCTGTTACATCTTTCCAAGTACCAGAATTGTGAGGTCTGAGCAGAGATATTCTTATGGTTCTCAATATGCATTCCGACACAATAAAAGCTAAGAGAAAAATATAGAGAGAAATCAAACTTTAAAAACTTTTTACTGTTGTTAGGATTTTGGTTTGTTTGCTGTGGAAAATAATTTACCAAATCTAATATCTAGGTTTTCAAAGCACGATTAGCTTTTGTTTACCATGGACTAAAAATCTTTATTACCTTCTCAATAAAGCCTATTTGATAATTCAGTAAAATGTAACCTCCCAAGGAACTTTATTTAAAAGGTAAGTAAAAATGATCGGTTGTTTTTTCATTAAACCAACCAATTCTCCAGAAATTAAAAAAAGCTGTACTAGCATATTACCATCCACAACAGAATACATAAATAACTCAACACTATAGTCTCTTAACAGAAGTGTAATTTGTTCCCTTAGGTTCCACTTCTCAAACTTAAGTGAAAATTCTAATGGTCACGATTTATTCATCCTATTCACTATAGAATCTATAAAGAATCTAAAAAGAAAAGTCGCTGCTTTGAACTAGTCTTACTACAATAATTATAATGCTTTTCTTCATCTGTAGTAGAGACTGAAGATTTTAAGAGTGATTTAAAATAGCAGTAAACTAAATTGTTCTTGTTAAAATATCATTAACCACTGGACAATATGTTACCAAGTAATAGCTTGTTTAAATATCGGTCACAAAGGGCTGCTAACCTATCATTTAAATTTATACATGAAATAATGATTTGAGAAGAGAATGTGTTTTAAATTTGTTTCCTCATATTCAAAAAAATTCTAAAATTACTTCGAAAGAGTTAAGTCAACAATATGGTAATCCTCAGTTTTCAAGCATAAGTGTCAAGCACATTTACTGGGTAAATAAAATTTGTCTACCCGGCAAAATCTTAATTCCTTTTTGAGAGCCAGCAAATCATCATCTTCTCTCTTAAGTCTTATCTATCACTTTTCCCTAACCTCTAGGCAAAGCTACGCAACTCACCCTACAGCAGTAGCTGTGCAAACCTATATCACTGTTGGACTGGTACATCTAGGTGTCTGTTTTCTGCTGGATTGTAACCATTTTGTAACCAAAGGAGGAAGTTTCACTTCTAATTAGAATACAGAAGATCTCAAAAGCTCAGGACTCTTACCATAACAAAGATAAAAAGGCTAACTTAAAGAAATAGCATTTTTCTTATAGCCAAAAAGGAGATATGAACACAAAGTAGTTTACAGAAACTAAATTACAACAAGAAATGAGCCCTCACCAGGTGAGTAGAGACCAACACACAGACCCTTCCATCTCTGAGCAAAACACTAAGTTTGGGCACAAGTGACTGGAGGAATGAGCTATAACAGGCAAGCAACGATCACAAGAGAAATCAGCCATACAAGGAGAAACAGCCAAGCATGAGCTAGCGTGGCAGACTGGAATCTGAAAGGACACCAACCCCTCCAGTTCACCAATTCTCCCCCATAGGTGTTTTGCTATGTTTAAGCAACAATGTGAGAAGCTGGAGAATGGTAAGCTGGTTCTCATCACAAAGCCCTACATTGGAGAGGGGCTTTTTTCCTTTCTCAAGTCATCTGAAACCAGAAGAGAACTGAGATAACTAAAGCTGCGATTCAGTCCTGACCTCCCCAGACTTCTGTTTAGATGGACTCAATCAGCTCCTTCCCCTATCAAGATCAGTCTCTTATTATACACAATGTCTGGTATACTGTGAACAACTGTAAGCAATGTGAAAAGGCAAGAAAATGTGTCTCAATTTAACAAAGCAAAAAGTCAACAAAAGAAGATCGTTAGAAAAATAAGGCTGTTAAAAAAACTCAGATGCTGGAATAATAGCTTAAGACTCTTAAGTATTACATATGCTATTGTATTGAGCAAAAAGATGAAAAGACAAAAATGCAAGTTCTAAAAAGTAGACATGCTAGTATAATATACATAGTTTAAATACTGAATAGGCTTAATGGTTGACTAAGTGTGGCAGAAGAAAACATTAGCAAACTTGAAAACAGGTCTCAAGAAACCAAATTGCAATACAAAAAGTAAGAAGAATTTTTAAAAATAACAAAACATCAGAGAACTTTGGCATAATGTCAAATAAGTTTCATATAAGTGTAACTGGAATCACAGAAGGAAAGAGAGAATGATACAGAAAAAAGCAGCTGAGAATTTCCCAAAATTGGCATTTTTGAATCTAAAGTATAATTTTTATAGACAACATATAGTTGGAGCTTGTTTTTCTATCCAGGCTAACACCCTCTGCTCTTTGATTGGAATGTTTAATCCATTCAAATTTAAAATTAATATTGGTGTGGTTGAATTTATGTCTGCCATTTAGCTAATTGTTTTCTATATACCACATGGCTTTTTTATTCCTCTGATTCTCCTTCACCACCTTTTTTGTATTAAATAGATATTTTCCATTATACCATTTTAATTTTTCTTATTATTTTTACTGTAGTTTTTGTGTTTCTTAGCAGTGGCTCAAGAGATTACTACTGTACTTTATTTTATCACAATTTATCTCAGATTAAGACTAACTTTAGTCTAATAAAATATAGAAACTGCTGCAATATAGCTTTCTTTCTTTCTCTATTGTCATACGTGTTTATACATCATAAGTCCAATAATGCAACGTTATAATTATTGCTTTATGCAATCTTACATCTTTCTAAAAAGTCAATGGGACAAAATTAGAGTCTTTCAAATTAACATTTTTAATATTTATAGTACTCTTCATTTCCTCACATTATTCTCTGGTGTCATTTTCTTACTCCACTATAGCTCTTTTTCTTCTCTATTGTTGTGTTAATTATTTTGTCATATAAGTTACTTCTTAATATGCTATAAGCTTGGCCAGTGTATTTTTGACAAGGGTGCCAAGGCAATTCTATGGAGAAAGGTTTTTCAACAAACAGTTCTTTAAAATGAAGATAGCATATCTCTATGTCTACACATAGGAATGTTGTAAGAATCAAAGAAGTGGCATATACAAAAGGGGTTTGCAAACTGTCAAGTAGTCACTGAATACAAGTATGATTACATAGTACCTATACCAGCTTTTCTGCCTTGCAAATGGGGACATAATGTTTATATTCATGCCTGCCTCCACGGTTATTGCTAAAAACAAATACTAACCCAAACATACTAAGGTGTGCTGCACCAATAGGAGAAATACAGGAAATGTTCATTTTCTGAAACAGACATCCTGATTCCCAGAAATTTTAGTTAATCCTTAAAAAATAATTTCCACAAGTGCTTAACTGCATTACAATGAGCTAGATTCCTATTCATAAGAATGATTTACTTTAGCAAGATATACTCAGATAAAGTAACTGTAGATACTATTCAGAAATTTCATTACTCAGCACCTATAAGAAGTAACACCTTAATAAAAAACAGTATACTCCATCAATGCAAATATTTTAGTGTAACTAAACACTTTCCTTCTTCAAAAATGGCAAACCAATATCTAAATTAATAACTGTAGAAAAAGATCAGTTTGTATAGGCTATCCATCTTGAATTACTTTTTTCCTACAAAGACAGAAAAGAAAAAATAGGCCAAAAATTGACTAAAATTTTAATGTATCTATATCTTTTGTCATCATTATATATCACAGTTACTTCCCAGTATGTAATATACATAAAACCTACTATGTAATGCACAAAGCCACTGCAATGTCACAAGCTAAAGATAACTTTATCTAAACATCCCTAACAGGCAGACTGTGACAGAATGGGACACAGATGAGAAGAAAACCTATAAAGATGACTTTTGTACACTTACCATTTCTCAAGATATGATACCGTTTAAATCAGAAGGGGTGTTTGTGTGTGTGTGTTTCTTCTCTAAGGTAAACTGTATGGGAATTCTAGTCCACACATTGAAATTTAGGATAGAAATTTCCATCTCATTCACTGTTCTTTTTCATTCTCAATTGATATTTCTTTTCAGAGTTCTTTGATATAAACAGCAACATATTTTCATACTAACCCCAAACACCCATGTGGGAAACCCTAACATTTGAAAACTAACTTGGAGTTGTAAAGGGGGTTTTGTTTTCAGAGTTGAGAGAAATCACTGTCAAAAATGAAATGGAAGTTCCCAAACCTGAGCTCTTGTTTATCCTGCTTGGTGGTGTGTGTGGGAAAACTACCAATGAATCTTCTCAGTAACAGCAAAATAAAATTGTTTATCTACCTCTGTTACTCAAAGTACACTCCCAAAGTCTTACAAGGTTTCTTGTTCAGGATGTCTTCTAGTTTGTTCTTAACACATGTTTAAAGTAAAGCCATCATCTTTCCCCAGAAAACAAGAACAAGGCCTTTCTTGTTTGTTACCCTTATAGAATATTGCATAAACTTCCAAAGATGTTTATTTTGCCTCTAAGTCAGCAGATTGTACTTTCTCAATCTATTAATAATAATAACAGCAACAATAACAATAGCAACAAAAGATTCTGAAGTTCTACTTAAAAATCATACATGATTGTAAAAGATGCCAAGAATGCTAAAGCATCACCAGAACACTATAATCTCACTTAACTTCTAACAAGTTTAGAGTTTGAAATCTTAATTTAGAAACCATACATTTTGTAATATGTATACTTTAATAGCTCAGTTATTTGGGAAAATATTGTGCAGATGTTTCATCACACAAACCTAAAATATAGATAATAAAATTCTTTATAGTTCATATTTGATAGAAATCTACAAATGAAAAATATAACCTATGTATTAGTAATAAGAGTTTCAAGTCTTCAACTCAGAAAAAAAATCTCACCTAAAGAAAAAGATGTGCCAATAATAATCACAGCTATTGATCAACAGTAACAAAATTTGATGCTCATAACAGGGTTTTCTTTCTCATAACTGTTCATAGACAAATTCTGTGTACCTAAAAAAAGAGTGATTTCAAAGCTTAATATAGCTAACTTGAAAATAAACCTGAAGCAAATAATTTAAGCTATTTAAATGCTTTCCATAAATCTTAGTGATGATTTTCCTGTAATGATCCTAAAACAGAGACTAAGTAAGCTCTGGAGATTTACACAGAGGACAAAAATCGAAATGCATCAAGGGTTAAAATTAGTGTTAATTTCAACACACAGAAAGTATCTCCTCTTTCCTCTCCAAGGTGGCCAACTAGTATATGCTGTAGTCTTAGCAATAAAAGGAATAAATCCTTGATCTACTTCATTATAATATAAAGGAATGACATACCACAATATAATTCTGAAACACAATGCAAAATTAACTTGGTGCCAAAGGCATCAAAGAAGCCTTATTCATTCATAGGCTCAGTTCCAAAAAAAAGTCGCAGGGATAATAGACCACCTTTTTGGGATTCATGCCAATGCCTTCCTAGTTAGAAATCAAGGTAGCTAAAATCCCAAGGGGGTTTACTAAACAATCAAGCTATTCACTCCAATGAGAAGTCATTCTAAAATAAACTACAAGCTTTTTTTTAGGGTAAGAGAAAAAAAATGCTGTGTTAGCTAAAAGAAGGTGCCACAATTGGGGATTTCACCAGCAACAGATTTTCAACAGAGGTAGGGTGAGGACACATATCATATACAGGAAAGCCAAATGACAGAAGTCACGTTACCAATTATTAGATTTCAGGACTCAAATAAAACAGTAGTCATTAAATGGATTTGTAATAAGGACTATACTTTTGGAGAGTGGAAATATTTTTGGGGAGGGAAAGAATAATGAAGTGTCCTTCGAGAAAGTATGTAGCATTTGAGGATTAAATCATATAACTAAGAATATTTTTAGAAATACTCTAAAGAACGAACTCAATACTGGTAAGATTTTGCTCCAGATATGAGTCCTTTTTCCACGGTACTATGGGAAAAGAAGGGGTGACAGGGCAGAGAGAATATAGATGAAAAAAAATTTAACTAAAAAGTATGGAGGTTGCTCATACTTTTAGCAGTCTAGCACTGGCAGACTGCTTCTTCTGACTTGTGATTGTTCTCTGTCCTCAGAAACACATTACGGCTATATTGTAAATTGCGGGAAATGGTAAAAAGTCCTGCAAGTGGATGAGTTTTGCAGACATTCTCATTGTTTGGAAACTCTTAGAAGGTTGTATATCATAGTATATCCCTATGTTCTTTAAGGTATTATTTAGTAAGGCTCTCATACAGTCATTCGACAAATACTTAATTTAGCACAAGGTACCAGGTACCACTAGCCACAGGAGATATAGCAGTAAATGAAGCAAAGATCCTGCTGTCATGGAACGTCCTTTCTAGGGGAGGAAGGCAGAAAATAAATAATTAAAGAAAAACAAATACGCAAAATGTTCAGTAGCATTAAAGTGGCAAGTGTTATAAAGGAGGACCACTTAGCAGGTCCAGGAGGTGAGATAGTAGCAACTTAAGCCAGAGTGGTAACCGGTGTAGTGGAAATGGGGAGAAATGGACAGATTTTGGATGAATTTTAAGGGAGAACTGACAGGATTTGTTGATAAATTAATTTTGGGGCTTGAAAAATGGGAAGAATAAAAACTAAGTAAGAGTTTATAGCATGGCTATAGGATATAAGGTCAATATATAAAACTTCTACTGTACTCCTCCTATATATCAGCAATGAATAACTGGAATTTGAAATTGAAAACAAAACAAACATCAAACAGCATCAAAATACTTAGGTATGAATATAACAAAATATCTATAATATCTACATGAGGAAAAACTATAAAACTGATGAGAGAAATCAGGAGATCTAAATAAATGGAGAGATAGTCCATGTTCCTGGATAGGAAGACTCAAATATTGTTAAGATGCCAATCCTTCCCAATGTGATCTACAGATTAGGTGCGATCCCATTCAAAATTCCAGCAAGTTGTTTTATAGATACTGACAAACTGACTCTACAGTTTATACAGAAAGGCAAAAGATCCAGAACAGCCGACTAAATACTGAAAAAAAAGTAAGAGGACTGAAATTATCTGACTTCAAGGTCTATTATAGAGCTACAGTAATCAAGATCACATGGTATTAATGAAGGAATAGACAAAAAGGTCAATGGAATACAACAAAGTCCTAAACTGACCCACATAAATATAGCCAATTGTAGGAGCAAAAGCAATTCAATGGAGAAAGAACAATCTCTTCAAAAAATGGTGCTAGAATTGAACACTCACACGCAAAAAAAAAAAAAATCAATCTAAACACTAACATGTTAATTTTTTTCACAAAAAATTAACTCAAAATGGATCACAGACTTAGTTGTAAAACACAAAACCATAAAACTTCTAGAAGGCAACATAAGAGAAAATCTGGTGACATTGGGTTTGGTGATGAGTTTTTAGATACAACAGCAAAAGCATGATCCATGAAGAAAAATAGGTCAAAATCTATTAAAATTTAAAACTTCTGTTCTGCAAAAGACAATGTTAAGAGAATGAAAAAACAAGTCTTGGTCAGGAGAAAACATCTGCAAAATATTTATCTGATGAAGGACTTGTGTCCAAAATATACAAAGAACTCTTGAAACTTAACAAAAAGAAAACAACCCAATTTAAAAATGCACAGAAGGTCTGAAAAGACACTTCACCAAAGAAGATATACAGGTGGCAAATAAGCATGTGAAAAGATGCTCAACAATATATACCATTAAAAGCACAATGAGATACCACCCTGCACCTATTAGAGCAGCTAAAATCCCAAAACGAACAATATCATGCTAGCAAAGGTGCATACTGCTAAGTGGAAGAAGCCAAAATGAAAAGGCTACACACTGTATGATTCCAACCATAGAACATTCTGGAAAAGGCATAACTATAGAGAAAGTAAAACGTTCAGTGGCAGCCAGGGGTGGAGGTGGGCAGAGGAATACATAGATAGAGCACAGAAAATTTTTAAGGCACTGAAACTATTCTGCATGTGATAGTGCATACATAACACTATGCATTTGTCAAAATCCATAGAATTGTGCATTACAAAAATAAACCCTAGTGTAAGCTATAAACTTCAGTTCATAACAGTGTATCAATTTTGGCTCCTTGATTGTAACACATGTACCATACTAAGGCAAGATGTTAATAGAAGAAACACTGTATTAGACTGGGACTTATATGGGACATTTCTGGACTATCTATTCAATTTTTCTGTAAATCTAAAATTGGTCTTTAAAAAAAAGTCAATATATATTTTTTAAACGACTCCAAGGTTTTTGGCCTGAGCTCCAGAAGGAATCGGGCTATATTTACCAACATGGGGAAAACTGCAGAAGGGGGGCAAATCAAGAATTCTTCTTAGACTTGCCAATTTACAATGCCTTTTAAATCTCACTGTAGATGTCAAGCAAGCAGCTAAACATATGAGCCTGAAGTTCAGGTAGAGGTTGAGGTGGAGATATACCAGCACACTGATGTTTAAAAACGTGGAACCAGATGAGTCTGCTAAGGGAGTGAGTATAACGAAGAGAAAAGCCAAGAGGAGTGAGCCCCAAAGCACTTGAACATTGAGAGTCCAGAAACCTGAAAAGGGACAGTAAAAGAAGCTGAGAAGTGTCAAGTCATGAGAGGATTACTTAACCCCCTCAAGTCCTCAGTTAAGTTCTTGCACTAATCATCTCCTATATCCTCATGGATTTGTACATTTTAGTTGGTATCCATTATAGAAAACAGAAACAAGTATTAAAATTTCTAATATTCTGACATAATTTTACCATCTTTGTTTCAGGATATATCAGTGTTTCCTGAAGTCTTTGGAGTGGCAAAACTCTTGATCTAGCTTTCTTTATCTTTGAATTCCTTCATCCTTTAACAGGTCCTCGAATTCCTTAATTCCTTAATCCTTAATAGGCTGCTTCTCCTGAAATGTTGCTTCCCAGGAAGAGGGTTACTTTTAAAAAATATTTGTTATGTCTGTCTCTCCTTTCCACCCCTCCTTCTTCCCCCATTCCCATCTCTCTCACAGCATATATTCTCTATCTATCTCCCTCTCTCCCTCCTTCCCACCCACCCACACACACTCTCACACTCACACGCTCGCACTCACACACACACACACACACACACACACACACACACACACACACACACAAACAAACAAACACAAAAAA
>CAUYQG010116651.1:0-12755 GCA_963574415.1 Tarsius wallacei | reverse complement strand
GGTAAACATCACAGATGAGGGCCAATTACTGGGTCACCAATTAGAGAAGAGCCGGTAACTGAGCACAAATCTCAGAGGAGGACCAGTCAATAAGACTTCAAACCTAGAGGAAGGACAGACACTGAAGCCTCATAATAGAAGATAACTAGTCACTGGGAAAGCTATCACTGGAGAAAGCCATTCTCTGGGGCATCCATCACCGAGGAGGGTCAGTCACTGAAGCATCCCTAATAGAGGAGGGCTAGTTGCTATTGCACTCATCAAAGAGGCAGGCCACTCATGGAATCACCCTTCACAGAGGAGGGCTAGTCATTAGGGCATTTATTATAGAAAAGGACCAGTCACCGAGGCATCTATCACAGAAGAAATTCAGCTACTGGGACACACATCAGAGAGGAGAGCCAGTCACTGGTGCATGAATCACAAAGAGAGATATTCACTGTGGCACACTGTTTGGAGGAGGACAAGTTGCTGGGTTACCAATCTTCAAGGAGCCCTAGTAATTGGAGTACCTTTGAAGGAGGAGACCCAATAACTGGGACATTCATCAGAGAGGAGGATCTGTCAGCGAGTCACCCATTATGAAGAAGGCCTAGCAAATGGAGCACCCACCACAGAGGACTTGTCACTGAGACACACATTTTGGAGAAGTCTAGTTACTAGGACATTCATCACAAAAAAGGGCTAGTCGCTGAAGTAATCATCAGAGATGATGACCAGTCATTGAAGAATCAATCACAGAGGAGGCCCAGACACTGTATTGCCCAAAATGGAGGTGGCTTAGTCACCAAGACATCCATTACAGATGAGGAATAGTCATTGGGCCACCCGTCATATATGAAGAGTGATCACTGCGGCACCAATCAAACATCAGGACCTATCACTGGGGCACACATAATGGAGGAGGCCTAACCTCTGGGACACCCATCACAAGGGGGGACCAGTCACTAGGAGTCCAATATGGAGAAGGCCCAGTAAGTGGAACACCCATAACAGAGCAGTACAAGTCACTGAGGCAACCATCATAAAGGACACCATCACAGGGGCACCAGTCAGAGAAGAGTCCCAGTCACTGAGGCACACATAAGGCAGGCAGGACAGTCACTGGGGCACTCATTATGAAGAAGGCCCTTTTATTAGGACACCCATCACAGAGGAGGGCTAGTCATAAGGGCACCCATTATGGAGGAGGACCAGTTCCTGGGACAATAATCACCTCGGAGGCACAGTCATTGGGACACAAAAAATGGGGAAGGGTAGTCAATAAGGCACCCATTATACAGAAGATCAAGTCACTAGGGCAGCAATCACAGAGGAAAATTAGTCACTGGGGCACTGATCACAGAGAAATATCTGTCATTGGGGCACAGACGATGGCCAGTCTCTGTGCACAAATCACAGAGGCTGACCTGTCACTGGGGACCCATCATAGATAATCTGTAGTCACAGAACATCATCACAAAATACAGTCAATGTTATTGCCCTTAGGGAAGAGGGTCATTCACAGTGGCATCTATCACAGAGGATCAGTACCTTGGGTATCCATCACAAAATAGGGGCAATCACTAGGGCACAGTCACTGGGAAACAGAAGAGGGCCACATTAGGAAACACATCACAGAGGTAGACCCGTAACAGAGGCACCCCTAACAGAGGAGAACTAGTCACCTGTACACCAGCCACAGAAGAGGATTGATCAATCACTGAGACACCTATAACAGAGGTGCACCAGTTATTGGTCACACTTAGTGAAGGGCCAGTCAATAGGACAACCTTCACAAAAGAGGACTAGTCACTGGGGCAACTAATGATGGATGGTCAGTCACTAAGGCTCCAATTACAGAGGAGCCCTAGTCACTGTGACACCATTATGGTGAAGGCCCAGTCACTGGGGCAACAGTAAAAAAGAAGGGCCTGTCACTGGTGCACCCATCACAGAGGAGGACCAGTCACTGTGACACCCATCACAGAAGAAGTCCTGTCAATGGGACACCCATTATTATTATTATTAATTTTTAGTTGTAATCTCACTCTACCACACAGGCTGGAGTGCAGTGGCATGCTCAAGGCCACTACAACCTCAACTTGCTGGGCTCCAGCAATTTTTCCACCTCAGTGTTCCAAGTGTCTGGAGTTTTAGTCAAAAACTACTATGCCTTGCTAATTTTTTTTTTTATTTTGATTGTAGAGACAAGGTCTCAACATGTTCTTCAGGTAGATCTTGAACCCCTGGTCTTAGGTAATCTTTTCACCTTGGCCTCCCAAATTGCTGGGATTACAGGCTTGCATCACCAGCTCCAGTCAGGACACCCATTAGTAAGGATGTCTAGTCATTGGGGCAGTCATCAGAGAGGCGAGCCTGTCACTGGGACACACATGGCAGAAGAAAGCCTGCCATTGGGGCAGTTATTACAGAGGAGGGCTAATCAGTGAGGCACATCACAGAGGAGGCACAGTCACTGAAGCACATATCAAAGAAGAGGGCCAGCCATAGAGGTAACTATCTCTTAGAGGAGTCAGTCAATGGTGGAACACATTTTGAGAAGGCACAGCCAATGGGATACCCATTACAGAAAAGGACTAGTCACCTGAACTTAAATCACAGAGAAGACCCAGTCACTGAGGACCCTATCAGAGAGGAGGGTGAGTCACTGAGTCACCTATCACAAAGAAATCCCAGTCATAGGAGTACCTATTTAAAAGTGGGTGAGTTACTGGGGCACTGATCTCAAAGGAGAGTCAGTCACTGAGGCAGTCATTACAAAGGAGACTCAGTCACTAGTGCACGCATTACAGAGGATGGTTAGACATTGGAGCACCAATCACAGAGGGAGACCTGTTCCTGTACTACCCAAAATGGAGGAGGCCCAGTTACCATGACATCCATCAAATAAAAGGACTTTTCACTGAGATATCAATTATATACAAAGTCCAGGCACTGGTATACTCATCACAAAGAAGGGCCAGGCACTAGGACATCCATTATGGAGAAAGACCAGTAAGTAGAATTCCCATCACAGAAGAGAGCTAGTCACTAAGGTAATCATTATGCAGAAGGGCCAGTCACTGGACACCAATCACAGAGGATGACCAGTCACTGAGGCACCCATTATAGAGGAGGCTAGGTCTTTGGGGCATCCATCACAGAGAAGTGCGAGTCACTGGGACACGAGTCTCAGAGGACAGAAAGTCACTGGGCACACATCACAGAGGGATAATAGTTATTGGAACAGTAATTATAAAAGTGACCTAGTTACAGAAAAAAACATATCAAAGTGGAGACTAGTCACTTGTGTACCCGATATAGGAAAGTTTCAGACATTGGGGCATCAATCACCAAAGTGAATCAGTCACTAGGACATTCATAACAGAGGAGAGGGAGTCAATGTTGTAACCATCACATAGAACGTCAGTCACTTGTACACCCATCCTATAGGAAGCCAGTCAATAGGTTACCCATCACAGATGAGGGTCAGTCACTGGGGCATCCATCACAGAGGAGGTCCAGTCAGTGAGGCACCAAACAAGGAGAGACTGTCTCTCTGGCACCAATGAGAGAGAAGTGCTAGTCCCTTGGGTCCTAATAACAGAGGAGGTCCAGTTACTATGACATTTATCACAAAGGACAGTCACTGAGGCATTCCTCACAGAGGCTGTGCAGTCCCTGGGTCACCTATCATAGAAGGGGTGTAGTTACTGGACACCCAGTAACAACAACCACAACAGAAGTGAGCCAATAACTGGGGGAGCCATCACATTCAGTCACTGAGGCACCCATCACTAAGGAGGATCAGACACTATGGCATTCATCATGGAGGGGGCCCAATGTGTGGGGTACCCATAAAAGAGAAGGGTTAATCACGTGGGCTACCATTATGGTGGAGGACCAGTCACTGTGACACAAATTACAGAGAAGGCACAGTAACTAGGGCACCTATAATGAAAGCGGACCAGCCATTGTGACACCCATTGTAGAAGAGAAACAGTCACTGTGACCTATTACAAATGAGGACTAGTCACTGGAGCACCCATTATACATGAAGACAAGTTACTGGTGCACCAAAGGAGAGGTCCAGTTACTGGGATACACATTATGCTGAAGGACAAGTCATTAGGACACCCATCACAAAAAATGGCCTGTCACTAGAGCTTCCATTATGGAGGAAGATCAGTAAATGGGACATCCTTCACAGAGGAGGGTTACTCATTGGCACAACCATTATGAAGGAGGGCTTGTCACTGGGCACCAATCACAAAGAAGACACAGTTACTGGGATACACATAATGGAAAAAGATTAGTCACTGGGGCACCATTATGGTGGAAACCCAGTCACTAGGGCACTGATCACAAAGGAAGGATATTCACTGGATCAGCCCACACAGCACAGGGTGAGTCACTTTGGTACCTATTTTAGAATAGGGCCAATCACTGGTCACCCATCACAGAGGTGGGTTAGTTACTGGGTCACCAATTATGGAGGAGGGCTAGCCACTGAGTCAACCACCATAGATGAAAACCAGTGACTGGGGGACACAATACAGAACATGTCCAGTCACTGTGACACCATTACAGAGGAGGACCAGACAGAATGACATGAATCATAGAAAAGGGTAAGTACTGACACACTGAACATGGAAAAGGGCCAAACCTTGGGGAACCCATTACAGAAGAGACACAGTCACTGGCACATTCATTATACAGAAGGACCAGTCATGGGAACATCCACCACAAATTAGGGCTGGTAACTGGGCCACTGAGTATTGAGGAGATATAATAAATGGTACAACACTTATAGAGCATGGCATGTCACTGGCAACAATTAGGGAAGAAGGTCAATCGCTGATGGACCAATCACAGAGTAGGCACAGGTACTGGGGCACCCATAATGGAGGAGGGACAGTGACTGGAGTACTCCTTATGGAGGAAGACGACTCACTGTGGCATGTATCACAAAGGACAGCAAGACACTGGGGGAGGAGTCACTAGTGCATCCATTATGGATGAGAGCCACTCACTGGGCCACTTATCACAGAGGAAATTCCTAACTTAGCAATCCATCAATGAGGAGTGTCAGTCACTGGAGCACTCATCACAGAGGATTACCAGTCACTAGGGCACATGTTAGAGAGGAGGGTCAGTCACTGGGGACCCTCAACAAAAGAAGGCTGGTCACTGGGGCACCCATTAGGTAGGAAAGTCAGGCACTAGGACAATTACAGAGAAGAGCAAGCCACTAGGGCCCTGTATCACAAAGGAGAGCCATTCACAGAGGCACGCATCACTGTGGAGGGTCAGTCACTGAGACACCCATTAGGAAGGGCTCAATCACTGTAGCTCCAATCAAAAGGAAGACTGGTAACACTAGTGTAGCACCCATCACAGAAGAAGATCAGTCCCTGGAGCATTTTTCACAGAGGATGGCCAGTCACTGGGCCACCCATTATAGAGAAGGCTCAGACTTTGAGTCATCTATCACAGGAGAGTCAGTAACTGCGTAACCTATCACAGAAAAAAAGCCAGTCACTGGAAGCACATTAGAGAGGAGGGCTAGTCACTGGGTCACCAGTTATTGAGGCACCAAACACAGAGGTAGTTCTGTCAATGGAGCAACTGCTATGGAGGAAGTCCAAGTACTGGAATATCCATCACGAAGTAGAGCCAGTCACTGGGGCACATACCACAAAGGAGTGCCTGTCACTAATATGCTTATAAAAGAAGAGTTATAATCTCAGGCATGCATCACAGAGGAAGGCCAGACACTGAGCAAGACATCATAGAAGAGTGTCAGGCACTGGAGCACTCTTCACAGTGGAGTACCAGTCACTGGGACACCTATCACATAGATGGGGCAGTCAACTAGGTACCCATAACAAATTAGGGCCAGTCATTGTGGTACTCATTACAGGGCCAGGCCAATTATGGGGTCACCTGTCACAGAAGAAGGCTAGTCACTGGTACACTCAAGATAGAGAGGAACAACTCACTGTGGCTTTCAGAACAGAGTATGACCAGTTATTGGGACATTCAAAACAGAGGAGGGTCAGTCAGTATGGCATCCATTGTGAAGGAGGGTCACAAAATGAGAAAACCATCACGGAAAAGGACTAGGTACTGGGGCACCCATTATTGTGGAGGACCAGTCACTGGGGCATCAAACACAGAAGAGACCCCATCACTGGGGCACCCATAATGGAGGAGGACTAGTCAATGAGCACCTATTTTGTGATTCAGGCACTGAGGCATCAATCACTTAAAAGGACCTGTAATGGGTACACCTATGAAAGAGGTGTAACAGTCGATAGGGCACCCATTAGGAAGGAGGGCTAGGAAATAATAAAATCATGACAGAAGAGAACTAGTTCACTTGGTGCACACATTATGGTAAAGGACCAGTCACTGGGGTATCAATCACAGTGGAGGCCCAGGCACTGAGGCCCCCATAATTGAGGAAGACCAGACACTGGACACCCATTATGAATAAGACCCAGTTACTGAGACATAAATCACTAAAAAGGACATGTCATTGGTGCACCTATCAAAGAGAAGGACCAATCACAGGGTTACCCATCACAGATGAGAATTTGTAACTGGGATATCTATTTTGGAGGAGGCCCAGTGTTGGGACAATTATCACAGAGGAAAGTCAGTCACTGGGACACCCAACAGAGAAGAGTGTCAGTCACTGTGACATCCAGCAGAGTGAAGGACTAGCCACTACGGCATACATTATGAATGAGGGCTAGTCACTGAGACACCATCACAAAGGAGACACTGTCACTGAGGCATCTATCACAGTGGAAACACATCACTGGGGAACCCATCAAGAAGAGGTTCAGTCACTGGGACACCTATTAAAATGAGGGCCAATCACTTTGCCATTCATCACAATGGAGGACAAATCACTGGAATACCAATAGCAAAGGACACTAGTCACTGGGAACACATCACAGAGGAGATCTACTCACTGGAGTATCAATCACACAGGAAGACTAGTCGCTGAACCATTTATCACAGAGGAAGTCTTGTCACTGAGGCATCCATTAAAGAGGAGGCCAGTCACTGGAGTACCCATCACCAGATGAGGGGTAGTGACTGGGGCAACAATTACAGAGGAGATCCAGTAACTGGAGCACCAATCAGAAAAGAGGTCCACCAATGAGGAACTAAGCACAGAAAAGGGACTTTCATGGAGGCACACAGCACAGACAAGTTTTGGTCACTGGGACAGCCATACAGAGGAAGGTCAGTCACTGGGACAGCCATCACAGAGATGGGTCAGCCACAGAAGCACTTCTCACAGAGAAGGGCTAGTCACTTTTACATCCAACACAGAGTAGGGCTACTCATTGTGGCACCTATAACAGAGGAGGGTCAGTCCCTGGGTCAGTACCCATCATGAAGGAAGGCTGTAAATGGATCAGCCTTTACAGAGGAGCACTAATCACTGGGGTAAACACTCTGAGGGAGGGTCAGCTATTTAGTCACTGTGACAACAGTTATGGAAGAGACACTATCACTGGGACACAAATCACAAAAGCAAGCTGGTTTACACATCAGAAAGAGGGACCAGAGAGTGAGACATTCATTATAGAAGAGAGATTGTCACTTGGCACACATTATGGAAGAGGCTTAGTGACTGAGGCAACTATCCCAGAGGAGATCCAGTCACTAGGACACCCATCACAGAGGCAAGCCAGTCTCTTAGGCACCCAACAAAGAGGAAGAACACTGAATAACCTATTCAGGAGAGGGACAGTCACAGAAGCACCCATCACAGAAAAGTCATTCACTGAATCACCCATTGAGAGGATTACCATTCACTAGAGCACCCATGATAGAGGTTGCTTTGTCACCAAGGCATACCTCATAGAGGAGTTCCAGTCACTGAGGCACCCATTAGAAGTAGGCCTAGTCATTGTGGTATGCATCACAGATGAAGGCTAGTCACCTGGTCACACATCCCAGTGGATATCCCATCACCGAGTCACTTACCACAGATAAGGGCCAGTCACTAGGGCACAAATTAGAGATGAGAGCCAGTCACTGACATATTGATCTCAGAGAAGAACCAGTCAATTAGGCACTAAACACCAAGGAGGCCCTGTCACTGAGGCTCCCACTACAGAGAAGGGCCAGTCACTGAGGTAGTTATCACAGAGAAGGACCAGTTATTAGGCACTCAACCGAGACAAGGGCCAGTCACTGGATCACCGATAATAGAAGCGTGCCAGTCATAATTCAACAATCACAGAGACAGGCCAATTGTGGGACACCCCTCAGAGAGAAGAGCTAGTCTCTAAGGCATCCATTGTAGAAGAGACCCAGTCACTGGGGCATCTATCATATAGGAGAGCCAGTCACTGTGACACACAATGCAGTAGAGAGCCTGTCACTGGGACACACATCAGAGAATAGAGTAAGTCACTGTGTCACCCATCACAAAGAAGAACAATTCACTGTGGACAAATATGGTTGAAGACCAATCACTGGTGCACCAGTCACAAAGTGGACCCAGTCAGTGGAGCACCTATTATGGAGAAGGCCCAATCACTGGAACACCCTTCACATAGGAGGCCTAATTACTGAGGCAACCATCAGAGATGAGAGTAATTCAATGGGCCACCCATTAGAGGAAATACTAGTTCCTTGGACACCAATAAATGTGGAGAGCCATTCACTGATACAACCATAAGAGAGGAGGGCCAGTCACTGAGTGTGCCATAACAGAGGAGGGCTAATCACTCTGTTATCCATCACTGAGGAGGGTGAATTACTGAGATACCCAGCAAAAAGGACTTGTCATTGGGGCACCCATATGGAAAAGGCCAGTTACTAAGCCACCCATTATAGAGAAAGGCTAGTCACAAGAGCACCCATTATGGAAGAGGGTCAGTCACTAATGCACATAAAACAGGTGGCGCAGACACAGTGATACTCATAATGGAGGATAGTTGGTCACTGGAGTACCCATTATGGAAAAAGTCCTGTCACTGTGACACCAATCACAAAGGAGGGACTGCCTCTGTGTATCTAACAGGAGAATCAGTCACTGGAGTACTATTAAAGATGAGTGTCAGTCACTGGTGCATCAAAAACAGGATACTCATTTGATGAGGACAATGAAGCACCAAACACACAAGGAGTACAGTCACTGGAGCCCCCATACCAAGGAGACCAAGTCACTGGGGCCCTGATCACAGAGGAAGACCAGTCTTTGAGGCACCCATAATGGAGGAGGGCCATTCACTGTGACACTTGTTATGGATAATACCCTGTCACTAGTTTAACCATTTCAGAGGAGAGACAGTCACATGGACACCCATCACAGAGGATGGCTATTCACTAGGAGATACATTATGGTGAGCACCAGTCACTAGGGCACTAATCACAGAGTAGAGACTACTGGGGCACAAATCAGAAAGGGGTGTCATTCACTGGGCTACACATAAAATAGAAGTGCCAGTCAATACTTTCCATATAGTAGATGTGAGATCACCCATCACAGAAGAATGCTACTTACTGTGGCTACCATCAGAGAGAAGTGGCAGTCACAGGATAACCATCACAGATGAGAACAAGTCACTGAGGCAAACATTACAGATAATGGCCAGTCATTGAAAACCCCATCACAGAGGATGGCCACTCAATGAGACACCCATTAGGAGGAACTTAGTCACTGGGAGTCTGACCAAAGAAGAGAGGCATCCATTAGATGTAATCCCAGTGACTGGGAAAAACATCACAATCAAGGGTAATCACTTGGGCACTCATTATAGAAGAGAGTCACTGAAGCATCCGTCAGAGAAGAGGGCTAGTAACTGAGACACCCATCTCAGAGGAAGGCATGTTACTTCCAGTGGAAGTACCCAGGGATGTCACACTAATCACAGAAGAGGACCAGTCACTAGAAAACACAACACATAGAAGGCACAGTAACTGGAGCACCCATCATATATTCCCCAGTGGGCTAGTCACTGGGGAATCCATCACAGAGAAAGTCCAGTCACTGGGGAATGATAGAGGTCGGGTTGTCACTGAGGCACCCATAACAGGGAGAGCTAGTAACAGGGTCACTCATTATGGAGGAGTACCAATCAGAGTTGGATCAATCATTGGGGAACTCATCACACAGGAGGACAAGTCACTGGGATAAACATTTGGAGGAACATCAGTCACTGTGACACACACCATAGAGGTGGACTTGTCACTTGTTCACCTTATTTGGAGGAGTCCCAGTCTCTGGAACTCCAATCACTAAGGAGATCCAATTATGGAGCACTTATAATGGAGAAGACTCAATAACAGAGACACCCTTCAAAAGAAAAAAATTAGTCACTGGGATTCCCATTATGGAGTACACCTAAAGACTGGGGCTTTACAGAAAAGTACTAGTCACTGGGGAATTTGTAACAGAGAATGGACATTCATTGGGATACCAATCACAGAGGATGTTCAATCACTGCATCACTTAAAATAGTGGAGGTCCAGTCACTGAGAAACCAATGACAGAGGAGGGACAGTCACAGGGGCATTCATCACAGAGGCGGACCCATTAGAATATACATCTCAGAGATGATGGTTAGTCAATGGTACACCCAACACAAATAAATAATAGCCACCCATAACAGAGGAGAGAAAGTCACTGAGGCCCGCAGTATTGAGTAGGAAGAGTAATTGGAACAAGCTTTACAAAAGAGGGCTAGTCACTGGGGCAATCGTGGTGAAGGGCCACTCACTAGGGCACCAGTAACAGAGGAGGTCCAATCACTGGAGCACAACTTATGGAGGAATCCCAGTCACTGGGAGAGCCATTAAAAATAAAGATGGACTACTTCCAGCATGATGGTGACAGCACAGTTGGGACTATGAGACTCTCCAAAAAAGTGAGTTTCCATAATGACTCTTGCTCCCCCCCTGCTTCCCCCGCCAGCCGCACTGGTCCAAGGCCTGGAGGGCCTTGGTCCCACACATCGCTCAGCTGCTCTGGACCCCGCTGCTGCTGCTGTTCCACCCCAGGTGGCCCTGGGTCCCCAGGCGCATGGAGCTCTGGGCTCTCTCCTGGGCTACACCACCCCACTCGGTGCCAAGTCACCACCACCTGTGGAAGCCCTTGGTTCCTGCCTCATGGAGCTCTGGGTTCTCTTGCTGGCTACACTGCTCAGCTCAGTCCCAAGACGCTGCTGCCCAGAGAGACACTCGGGTCCTGGCCCCTCAGAGCGCCAGCCTTCCTCCTTGGCTGCAGCAGCCTGCCCCACCCCATTCCAAGCTGCCACAAACCATGGAGACCCTTGGCGCCCGCCCCTCAGAGCTTTGGGATCCCCCATATCTGAAGCACCCCACCCAGCCCCGTGCTGCTGCCACCCATGAAGGCCCACACTTTCCACCCCTCTGAGCTCTGGGTTCCCTCCCTGACAGTGTTCAGTCCCCTTCTGGAAGTCACTGCCCCCCATCGCAACGCCTCACCTCACCCCAAGACTCTACAGCCCAGAGAGGCCTGTGACTCCCTCCCCATGGAGCTCCAGGCTCCCTTATTTGCTGCATCACCCAGCTCCCAGCTGCCCTGCACTACACTGACCGACAATGCCCGGTAGTCTCACACTCCGCCTCCACTGACTTGCCCCTGGCCACAGCGGGACCAGAGAACAACTGGAGTTCCAAGACCAGGCAGAGATCTGCATTGCCTCATGAGCTCTGCCCAGCTCGGTGCGGCCTCCAGTTTGGGACCTAAGAAAAAAAAAAGAAAAAGAGGCCCAAGTCACATGTGACATGACGACCTGCAGCACCCAGATCACACTTGGCCTCCCCCAGCAGGGCCAGGCTATAATAGAACCAGAGATTATCTAGAGTCCTGTGACCAAGCAGAGACCTGCGTTACACCACCCACCATCACCTAGCTCTGTCCAGCCTCCAACTTTGGATCTAAGATTTCATGTTTGTGTAGGAAAATAGTACATCATAAGGACATTGGTTAGCTTGTGTGACTGTATGATTGTATGTCCTAGTTTTTTTGTTGTCATTGTTATTTTTTGTTTGTTTTTGCTTTTGTTTTTTCTCTTACTCTTATCTGTGTTCAGGTCTATTTTCATTTGCTAGTGGGTACCTTTGTCTGTTCTCCCTCTTACTCTTCTCTTTCTTCACCTTCTGCTTCCCCCACTCCCTGTTCCATTTCTTTCCATCATTTTACATTCAGGGAGCAAACCTATACTCCCACTGCATGAACAGATTACAAGGCAGTGGGAAGTGGGTTCCAGTGTATCCATACACCTCTCGGTGGATACTGAGATCTGCAGAAAGATTTTGAATCACATCTCTCCCTCAATTAAATCTCAAAGTTGCAAACGGTATAGTCTCCAAAAGAAAAGAGCAAAGCCAGAGGATTAACACAAGGAAGAATAGGAGATTGAGCAAATAGAAGTAAAAGCAATTCCGCCAGCCCCAAACAACAGATTTAAAGAAGATGGGAAAAAAGGAAAAAGTGGGGAGGAAAATCTACACAAATAAAGAAAATACAAAAGAACACAGACCCCTGGGAGATTAGTAATGAGAAAACAGACTTCTGATTACAAACAATGAAGAGCCCCCAGAATGATGGTCACATAATACAAACCCAGACTTCAAGACATTAACAAATATAATAAAAAGAATGGAGGAGAAACAAGAGGAATATAGGAAGAAGTTGATAACTGAGATAACAGCAGTAAAGAATACTCTGATTGAAATAAATAACAAACTAATAAGCATGGAAAGCAGAATTA
>CAUYQG010116649.1:0-38907 GCA_963574415.1 Tarsius wallacei | reverse complement strand
CAGAGGTTGCACTAGTTTACACTCCCACCAACAGTGTAGAAGTGTTCCCTTTTCGCCACATCCTCTCCAGCAACTGTTATTTTTTGAGTTATTGATAATTGCCATTCTGACTGGAGTTAGGTGGTATAAGATAAACTCTTTAAAGAGATGTACAATGATATAGGTCATAAATTGAAATGTACATAAAAATGAAAACACATGATAGAAAAAATAAGCAGATAAAATTTAATTTTTTTCTTATTTTTAATCAATCTAACACCTAACAGATTGTTCAGAAAATAATAGCAGCAATGTATTTGATTATACATTTAATATATATAATATATACTTATGAGTGAAATAGTAAAAATAATAATACAAGAGATGGGAGGGGAATTGGAATTATTTTGTAATAATAAGATACTTGCAACACCTGAGAAGTGGCATAATGTTCTTTAAAGGTGCACTTGGATTGTATGTGACTACAAACTGCAAACTCTAAGGCAACCACCAAAAGAAAATTTTTAAAAGATAAATGATATGCTAAGAAAAAAGAGAAAATGCTCAATAAAATTGCAAAAGACAGAAAAGAATGGTAGACAAAAATAAAAATGGAGGGCAGCAAATGAAAAACAGTCACAAATTTGGAAGATATTCATCCAGTTAAATCAATAATCAATGTAAATGTCAGTGGTCTAAATACACTAAAGACAGAATTTGTCAGAGTGAATCAAAAAGCAAGCCCCAGCTATATGTTGTCTTTAAGAAACTTACAATAAAAAAGACACATGTCACTTAAAAGTAAATAGGCAGAGAAAAATATACCATGCTAACACAAATCACAATAAAGCGGAAGCAGCTTTATTAATTTCTGACAGAACTTTATAACAAGACAAGGTTAAAGTCAAGCACTGCATAATATTAAAGGGCGAAATTCTTCAACAAGACATAACAGTAATTGACATGTACATGCCTAAACACAAAGTGTCAAAATACATGAGACAAAAATAATAGAACAGCAAGGAGAAATAGATGCAAACACTATTACGGTTGGCGAAATCAATGTCCTTCCATCAAAAATGGACAGATCCATCAGGAAGAAAATAAATAAGAACACAGTGGAAATCAAAACTCCCAATCAACTGTATCTAATTGGCATCAATCTACTTAATTCAACAGCATCAGGTACACATTTTTTAAGCTTACATAAACATTCACCAAGATAGACTGTGTACTATGCCATGAAATTTATCTTACCCCCCAAAAAATCACACATCTCTCTCAGATCACAATGGAATTAAACTAGAAATCAAAGCAGAAAGATAGTTTGAAAATCACCAAATACTTGAAGATTAAACAGCACAGGGTGTGAAAGCACAATTTATAAAAATTTGTGGGATACAGCAAAAGCAGTGTTGAGAGAAAAATTCCTAACAGTGAATGTTTGCATTAGAAAAGAGGAAATATATCAAATTAATAATACAAATTTTCATCTAAGGAAAACAGAAAAAGAAGAATATATTAATCCAAAGTAAGCAGAATGAAAGAAATAATAAAAATTTGAGCAAATATCAATAAAATTAAAAACAAAAAAGTGAATAAAGCTAAAAGCTGGCTTCAAGCAAAGTCCAATAAAATTGACAAAGTAGGCAGACTAAAGAAAAGAGATGTTCCAAATTGCTGACATTAGATATGAAAGAAGGGAACATCACTATGGATCACTTCAGCATTAAAATGATAATAAAGGAATACTGTGATAACTCTATACTCAAAAATTTGATAATCTAGACAAAGTGGACTGATTCTTTTAATGACACAATCTGCCAAAACTCACTCAAAAATAAATAGACACCCTTAATAGGCTCTATCAACTTAAAAAAAATAAATCTTTAATTAATAACCTTTCAAAACAGTAAGTACCAGGTTTACTGGTGAATTGCACCCAAACATTTAAGGAATAAATTATACCAATTGTGAAAAATATCTTTCAGAAGATAGAAGCAGAGAGGGTACTTCTCAATCTATTTCACAAGGCCTGCATTGTCCTCACACCAAAACAAGATGACAATATTATACAAAAACTACAGACCAATATTTTTATAAATACGTATGCAAAAATTCTCAAAAAACATTAGCACATGGAATCTAACAATGTATAAAAAGAATTATGCACCACAACTAAGTAGGATTTATCCCAGGCAGACAAGGCTAGCTATACATCCAAAAATAAATTAATGTAATCAACAGGCTAAAGAAGAAAAACACATAATATCAATAGATACCGAAAAAGCATTTGGCAAAATTCAACAAGTAAACTAGAAATAAAATGGAACTTTTTAAACTTGATACACAATATCTACAAAAAATTTATAGCTAACATCATACTTAATATTGAGGAACATGGAACCTTCCCATTAAGATTAGAAGCAAGTCAAGGATGCCCCCTCTCGTCAAATCTTTTAACCCTTATACTGGGAGAAAATATTTGCAAAAGACATATGGGGTTGAGGACTGTTATCCAAAATGTTCAAAGAACTCCTAAAACTCAACAAGTAAGAAAATAACCTGATTTTTTTTAAAAAAACATTATGTCCTTAACAGACACCTCACCAAGAAAGATATGCAAGTAGTCAATAAGTATACAAAGAGATTCTCCACATCATATGTCATCAGGAAAATGAAAGTTAAAACAGCAATGAGATACCACTATAATTCCTAGATACCACTAGGAATTCCTAGCTAATGCAATAAAATAAAAAAAGAAAGCAAAAGGTATCATATTGAGAAATAAGAAATAAAACTGTCATTGTTTGCAGATGACTTGATTGACTATGTTGAAAGTCTTAAAAAATTCACCAAAAATCTCCAGGATGTAATCAGCAATTATAGCAGCTTTATACAATTTAAGGTTAATATACAAAAATCAATTGTTTTTGTATATGCCTGCAGCAAACAATGAATTTGGGAGTAAAATCACAATGCAAATTTACATTAGCACTCAAAAAATACTTGGGTATAAAAATAAGAAATAAATAATGGAGAGATATTTTATGTCCATGGATTAAATGACTCAATATTGTTAAGAGGTAAATTCATCCCAATTTAACTCATAGATAAAATCCAATCTCAGTCAAAATTCTAACAAGTTATTTTGTCAATAGTAACACACTGATTCTAAAGTTTATATAGAGGGAAAAGACCCTGAATAACTAAAACAACATTGAAGGAGAAGAACAAAGTTGAAGGACTGACACTACTTAACTTCAAAACTTGCTATAAAGCTACAGCAAACAAAATGGTATGGTATTGGTGAAAGAATAGTAAAATAGATTGATAGAACAGGATAGAGTACCTAGAAATAGACTCCCATGTATAGTCAACTGATCTTTGACAACAGAACAAAGGGGATACAATGGAGAAAATATAGTGTTTTCAATAAATGGACATTCTTTTGCACAATAAATAAATAAATATAGATAGATACAAACCTTACATCTTTCACAAAAATAAACACAATGATAGACCTAAATGTAAAATACAAAACTATACAACTCTTAGAAGATAACATAGGAAAAATCAAAATGAAATTTAGTTTGGTGATACCTTTTTAAGCTACAACATCAAAGACATAATCCACAACAAAAGAATTGATAAATTGGACTTTATTAAAATGAAAAACTTCAGCACTACAGAAGACACTTCTGAAGAATAAAAACAGAAGATACATACTGGGAGAAAAATATTTGCAAAAGACACATGGGGTTAAGGACCATTATCCAAAATGTACAAAGAACTCCTAAAACTCAACAGTAAGAAAACAACCTAATTAAAAAAATAAGATAAAGTCTTTGAGAGACAACTCACCAAGAAAGATATGCAGGTGATCAATAAGCATCTGAAGAAATGCTCCACATCATATGTCATCAGGAAAATTAAAGTTAAAACAGTAATGAGATACCACTATAAACCTTTTAGAATAGCCAAAATCTGGAGCATTGACGAAACCAAATCTTGATTAAAATGTGAGACAACAAGAGAAACTCTCACTGCTGGTTATGCAAAATAGTACAGCCACTTTGGCAGACAATTTAGCATTTTCTTACAAAACTATTCATGTTCTTACCATATGACTTAGCAATGCAGAATGAATAGGTGGAGCACACAGGATTTTAGGATAGTGAAGTATTCTGTAAGACATAATAATGATGGGTACATGTAACTATACACTTCTCCAAACCCATAGAATGTACAATACCAAGAGTTACCCTAAGGTAAACTATTAACTTTCAGTGATAATATTGTGTCAATGTAGGGTCATATTTGGAACATGAAGACATTTTTAGTAATATTCTAACAAAATCATTTCCAACGGCTTTCCCCAGGACTTAGTAGTAACTGACTTGTTTTATTCTCTGATAAAATGATGACCCAGGATAAGCCACTTAAACAATAAATAAAAATAATTGAAAACTAGAATTGGAAGGAATTCATTTCTGTAGATTCCCAATTTAAAAATTAACTTATTCATGTACCCCCTTCAGATCCTCTTCCACTGTGGGGGCTTTTCTGTCCTCTCAATAAATCCTGCTTTCTCACTAAATTAAAAAAATATATATATCCTATTCTTTTTTAAAGACTTTTGTTGTAATTAAGGAACTGTCATTATAAAAATTATGTATTTTTAGAAAGTAAAATCTAGAAAAATGTAAATAAACAAATAGAAAAAATACAAATCATCCATAAACCTCTAAGTGATAGCAAGAGGTAATAGTTTGGTGTTTGCTAATATGGTCTCTCTTTTCATTCCTTCATCTACTCATAGATTCATTCATTCATTCAACTGAAGTGTTTTAGGCCAGACTGTGAGAGTCTCTGTAAAAGTGAATGTCCATAAAGGCTCTATGCATGAGTGGGTGTGTGCCAATGGGTAGGTGAAAGTCTATCTGACAGAAGAATCCAGTTCATACACCCAGGGCACTCCTCTGGAGGTGACTGCAACCCACCATCACCCTGAGATTGGAGACCTGGGCATGCAGAATCATCTACCATTCTTGGGGCTCTCTTGAGAGGAGACAGCAGAGAGCAGCTGCCTGTCACCACCTGGCACCTGGCCCATGCTATCACTAACAGCAGCAGAATGGGCATGAGCAAGAGGAACTGTGGAAAATACAGATTGTGGAAATATGGAAAACAGCTCCAACACCAGTGGTAAGATGCCAAGGGGCACCATCTTCTCAGTCCCAGGACCAGGCAGAGACCTGCATTGCCCCACCCAGATATACCTAGCCTTCATCTTAGGGCCCAGAGGCTATCCGCTCATTGGACTCTGAAACACAGATGTCCCTTCCCATGCTGAAACAGGTACAGACAAATCAGATCTGAGTGGTAGACTTGACAGCAGCAGCAGTGAGTAGACAGAATCCAGATCTGATCCATCCTTCTCCCACAGTAGTCCCTGGGGCATCTGACTCACACTGAGAGCAACCCTATCAGCCAGCACTGAGAGCAGAGGGGAGGGGCTATAAACCAGAGCCACTTCCTGAGGTAGAGGCAGTAGCTAGAAGGAACCTAGAATTACAGAAATGACCAGAGTGAGTTTTTTTTTTCTTTTTTTTTTTGCTATTTTCTCTTCTTTCTTTCTTTCTTTCTTTTTTTTTTTTTTTAGATTTTCTGTTTGTGTATGGGTATTTTGGAGGGAGAGTACACCAACTGGGGGGGGGTTGTTTGTATGATTGTCTGTATGTTTTTGTCTTTTTTGTTTTTTCTGTCTTTGTTTGTTTCTCAGTTTATTAGTTAGTTGGCATGCCTGTATCCCTTCTTCTTCTTCTTCTTCTTCTTCTTCTTCTTCTTCTTCTTTTTCTTCTCCTCCTCTCTCTCTCTCTACTTTCCTCTCATCTTCTTCCTTCCTTTTTTCCATTATTTTCCCTTTTCTTATCTCATTTTGCTTTCAGAGGCAAACAGATACCCCCACTGCATGAACAGATTGTAAGGCAGTGGGAAGTGGGTTCCAGGGGGCCCACACATCTGTCAGGGGATACTGGTATTTGCAGATAGTTACTAAATTATAGCTCCCCCTTAATTAAATCTCAAAACTGCAAAAATCACAGGCCCTCACCCCAGTCCAGCTTCAGAATTGAACAAAACCAGAGGATCTACATAAGGAAGAATAGGAGATTGAACAAACAGAAATAAAAGCTATCTCCTCTATCACTGAACAACAGAATTAAAGAAGAGGCTAAAAAAAGGAAGAGGAAAACCTACACAACTGAAGAAAAACAAAAGGAAGAATATCAGTCTCACACAGATCCCTGGGAGGTCAGCCACTAAGAATACAGACTCCAGAACTCAAGCAATGAAGATCCCCCAGAATGACTGGTCTCAAACCACAAACACAGTTATCAAAATATTAATAGAGAGAAAAGAAATGAGGAGAGATGAGAGGAAAGGATTAAGGAGTTGATAAATGATATAGCAGCAATAAAGAATACAGTGAGTGAAATAAATAACAAACTGATAAGCATGGAAAGCAGAATTAACCAAGTAGAAGAAAGAATCTCAGAGCTTGAGGACCAAAATATGGAACTAATCCAAGTTGTTAAAAACATGGAAAAGAAGTTTTAAAAGATAGAACAAAACCTCCAAGAGATGAGTGTTTATTTCAAGAGACTGAACCTAAAATTAGCCGGATGTGGTAGCACGCGCCTGTAGTTCCAGCTACTTGGAAGGCTGAAGCAGAAGGATCGCCGGAGCCCAGCAGGTCGAGGCTGTGGTGGCCGGGAGTGGCCACTGCACTCCAGTCTGGGCGACAGAGTGAGACTCCAACTAAAAAAAAAAAAAAAAGAGGTTGAACCTAAGAGTAATTGCAATTCCTGGGACAGATAGAGAGGCAGAGACCACCCTGGAACAAATATTCCATGAAATTGTCCAAGAAAACTTCCCTTATCTCATCAGTGACATGACCATTCAAACACAAAAGGTTCAGAGAACCCCTGCAAGACAACAAATAAGAAGACAACTTCTAGATACACAGTAATTCGACTACACAAAGGAGGTATAAAACAAAAAATCCTAAGGTTAGCAAGAGAGATAGATCAAACTACCTACTGGGGAAGACCAATTAGAATAGCAGCAGACTTATCTACAGAAACACTTCAGACTAGGAAAACTTGGAGTCCAATCTTAAAAGTTTTCAAAGATAAACTATTTCAACCAAGAATTATCTACCCAGCTAAGCTAAATTTCATCAGTGAAAGAGAATTTAAATCCTTCCCAGACATTCAATTTCTGAGTTAACTTTGCCTACAGATGAGCTCTATAAGAAACACTTAAAGTGTTAAACACAGTAGATAGGAAAAAAAGAATGACAAAGTCCTTCCCAAGAATGCAGAAAAAAGTTTGAAAACACTCATGAATCAACCCCCAAATCAAAGGAAAAGCAACAAAAAAATAAACAAATAAACAGCAGTGACAAAAACAAACTCTTTAAGAACTTCATGATAGAGATAAATTCTCACATCTCTGTAATTAGTCTGAATGTGAATGGATTAAATGCACCACTGAAAAGACATAAAATGACAAAATGGATAAAATATAATGAGGGAACAATATTGTCTCCAAGAGACTCATCTCACCAGAAAGAACATTGACAGATTCAAAGTAAGACAATGGGAAACAAAATTTCAGGTGAATAGAGCACAAAAGAAATCAGGAGTTATGATCTTTATATCAGACAAAATATCCTTTAAGTTATCAAAAATTTACAAAGATGCAGAAGGTCACTACATAATGACAAAAGGTTCAATCCATCAACAAGAAATATCGAGGGCAACCCCATTGGGTCCCCTCTCACTGTGGGAGCTTTTCTGTCCTCTCAATAAATCCTGTTTTCTAAAAAAAAAAGAAAAGAAAAGAAAAGAAAAATCCATCCTAAACATAAATATGCATCCAATAATTCAATATAGGAGCACCAATTTTCATAAAGCAGCTTCCACATAAACAAACAAAAAGGATATTGACTAACACTATCAGAGCTGGGGACTTAAATACCCCACTAACAATCTGAAACAGATCATCAAGACAAAAAGTCAACAAGGCAATCTGGAACTTCAAAGCGATGCTTGATCAAATGGACTTAATTTATACCAACAGAACATACCACCCAACAACCACAGAATATACATTCTACTCATCACCACATGGAATATACTCTGAGATTAACCACATCCTTGGCCATAAACCAAGCATAAGGAAATTCCATAAGACTGAAATACTGCCATGCACATTCTCAGACTACAGTGGAATAAAAATAAATATAAACACCAGCAAAGTTCACCCCAAACCCACAAAGACATGGACGTTAAACACCATGATGCTAACCAACTTCTGGGTAAACATGGAAATCAAAACAGAGATGAAAAGACACCTGGAAACAAATGAAAACAAAGAAGCATCTTATCAAAACCTCTGGAATGCCATAAAATTAATCCTAAGAGGGGAATTTATATCTCTACAAACACACATGAAGGAAATGGAAAGATCACAAGTTAATAGCCTAAAAAAATCACCTAAGGAAGCTGAAAAAGCAAGACCACCAAAACCTAAACTTCAGCAAAAGAATCCAGATCACCAAAATAAAGGCCCAAATTTGGGACATAGAAGGCATAAATATAATACAAAAAAATCAATGAAACCAAAGGCTTGTTTTTTGAAAGAGTAAACAAGATTTATGGACCGCTATCTAGTTTGACCAAGAAAAGAGGGAAAAGCCCAAATAAACACAATCAGAAATGCAAAAGATCAAGTCACAACTGGTCCAAAGAAATACAAAAGATTTTCAGTGATAGCTACGTACACCTCTATGGAAACAAACTGAAAAACCTAAATAAAATGGAGGACTTTATAACATCGCACAACCTTCCCAGGTTGAAATAAGAAGAAATCAAGACCCCAAATAGACGAGTAACAATCCAGGAAAATGACTATATCATAAGAAAACTATCTACAAAGAAATCCTTGGAGCAGATGGCTTTCCAGCAGAATTCTACAAAACATACAAAGAGGAACTGATACCAATCCTATCGAAAGTATTCCAGGCAATCGAGAAAGTTCGAACTCTCCCCAAATCATTTTATGAAGCTAACATCACATTGATACCCAAACTGGGTAAAGATCTAACAAAGAACAAAACTACAGGCCAATATCCTTGAACATAGATGCCAAAATTCTCAACAAGATTCTAGCAAACCGGATCCAACAACACATCTCAAAAATCATCCACCTTGATCAAGTAAGCTTCATCCCCGGGATGTAGGGCTGGTTCACATCCACAAGACCATAAAACTTATTACATAATCAACGGATGTAAAGATAAAAACCACATCATTATATTATTAGACACGGAAAAAACTTTCAATAAAATCTAGCAAAACTTTTTTTATGAAAACCCTTGACTATCTAGGCATATATAGAACATACCTCAAAATAGTAAGAGCCATCTTTGAGAAACTCACAACCAATATACTGCTAAACAGACAGAAATTGGAAACATTTCCCTTGAAAACTGAAACAAGACAATAATGTCCACTCTTACCCCTCCTGTTTAACATAGTATTGGAATTGCTAGCTAGAGCAATCAGACAAGAGAAAGAAATCAGGTGTATCCAGATAGGAAAAGAGGAAGTTATCCCTCTTTGCAGACAACATGATACTATACCTCCAAAATTCAAGAGAATCTATCAAAAACCACTTTGCACTGATAAAAGGCTCTGGCAAAGTCTCACAGTAAAAATTAAATGTGCAAAAGACAGTCACATTCCTATACACCAATAATAAACAAACAGAAACCCATATAAAAAGCACAATCGCATTCCCAATAGCCACAAAAAGAAAGAAAGGAAGAAGTATCTTGATATCTTCCTAATGAGAAAAGTCAAAGACCTTTACAACAAAAACTACAAAACACTGCTCTAAGAAATCAAAGGTAACACAAATGGAAAAATATTCCATGCTCGTGGATTGAAAGAGTCAACATTGTTACAAGATCTATACTGCCCAAGGCAATCTACAGATTTAATGCAATACCCATTAAATTACCAGCAGCATTCTTCTCAGACCTAGAAATGACAGTACAGGAATTCATATGGAAACATAAAGGACCACGAATAGCCAAAATAATCCTTAGTGTAAAAAAACAAAACAAAACAAAACAAAAAAGCAGGAGGCATCACGTTTCCAGACTTTAAGTTTTATTATAATGCTACAATAATCAAATAGCCTTGTACTGGTACAAGAACAGGCATATAGACCAATGGAACAGGTTAGAGATTCCAGAAGCATAACCTCAATTTCTCAACCAACTCATCTTCAACAAAGCCTCCACCATCAACCACTGGGGAGAGAAGAACCTATTCAGTAAATGTGCTGGAAAAACTGACTGACCACATGCAGAAGATTAAAACAACACCCCTACCTATTATCATACACTTTAAATGGTTCAAAGACCTAAGTGTAAAACCTCAAACTATAAGAACCATAGAAAATACAGGAGACACCCTTATAGAAATTGGAACTGGCAACCAATTCCTGATCAAAACCCCAAGTGCCCATGCCATAAGAGATAAGATAAGACAAGTGAGACCTCATCAAACTTACAAGCTTCTGCAAGGCCAAAGAAACCACTGAGAGAATGGGGAGACAGCCTACAGACTGGGAAAAAGTATTTGCCTACTCTAGATCTGACAAAGGCCTAACATCTAGAATCTATAAGAAACTCAAATGTGCCAAAAAGAAAAAAATATATCCCCATTACAAAGTAGGCAAAATATATGAATAGACACTTCTCAAAAGAAAATATACAAGCAGTCAACAGATACATGAAAAAATGCTCAGCCTCATTAGTCATCAAAGAAATGCAAATTAAAGTCACACTGAGATACCACCTAACTCCTGTCAGGATGGCCATCATCAATAACAAAAAACAACAGATGCTGGAAGGGTGCAACAAAAAGGCAACACTTCTACAATACTGGTAGGAGCATAATCTAGTACAGTCTCTGTGGAAAACAGTGTGACAATTCCAAAAAAATCTAAAAATTGACCTCCCATATGACCCTATAATTTCCCTACTGGGAATATTTCCAGAGGAACTCGTATCACTCTGTAAAAAAGAGACCTGCACATGCATGTTTATTGCAGCATTATTTACAATAGCAAAAACATGGTACCAACTGTGCTGTCTACGGAAAGAGGACTGGATAAAAAAATGTGGTACATATATACAATGGAATATTATGCAGCTATAAGGAAGGACAAAATTATGAACTTTGCAGCCACTTGGATGGACTTAGAGGCTATAATACTGAATGACCACAGAAGCAAAGAACTGAGTATCATATGTTCTCACTCATAAGTGGACCTTGAAAAACTATCGCAATACAATAAGAAAGGAATTAGGCAGTAGTGGGAAACTGCTGGGCAGGGGGCACACTTCATTAACAATTGTACCTGAATAATGAACATTTGTATACCTAACCTTGAAATGTACCCCATATATTTAAAATTTAAAAATTTAAAAAGGAAAAATCTTAATATTGTCTTTATTTTTAAAGGATAGTATTGTTAGTATAAAGTCTTGGTTGGCAGTGTTTTTCCTTCAGCAATTTAAAAATGCTAACCCACTCTATTCTGGCCTCCATTGTTTTTGTTGAGAATCAGCTGTTAATATTATTAAGGACTCTTTAATGGAGGAGTTGCTCCTCTCATGCTGTGTCCAAGAATCCATCTTGGTCTTTGTCTTTTGGCAATTTGATCATGTGCCTTAATGCAAATTTTTCTTTGTTTATCTGTTGAGTTTATTGAGCTTTTTGGATATGTAGATTTATTAGTTTCATCAGATTTCAAAAGTTTTTGGCCATTTTTTTCTTCAAGTTTTTTTATTTTGCTTTCTCTTTTTTCCCTCGTTTAGACACCTACTATGTGTAGTTGATATAATTGATGATGTCCCTCAGACCTCATAGGTTCTGTTCATTTCTCTCTCTCTTTTTTAGAATTGTTAGGTACAAGTTGGGATTAACTGCATAAGTAGGTTACATGCAGATAAAATTTGGCCTTCAAACTGGCCCTCTCTATCCTGATAGCAGATCAGGTACCCAGTATGTTGTCAAATACCCCCTGCTTCCCTCCCATAGCACTGCCCAGCATCTGCCAATCTCACCCTTGTGCTAGTGTGACTTGTGTTCAGGGCCCACTTATAAGTGAGAACATGCCGTATTCAGTTCTTTGTTTCTGCAATAGTGGCAATAGATCACTTAGTTGATGGTATCCAGCTGAGTCCAGGTTGTTGTGAAAGCCATGATTTTGTTCTTCTTTATGACTGCTTAATATTCCATCATATATATGTACCTCATTTTCTTTATTCAGTCTACTTTTGATGGGCATCTGGGATAATTTTATGTTTTTGTTACTATGAATAGTTCTGCAATGAACATGTGTGTGGTGTCTTTTTGCTTGATTATGTTCCTTTGGGTTTATTCCCAGTGGAGAATTGTTGGATCATACAGAATCTTGATTTTTAATTCTTTGAGGAATCATTGTACTGCTTTCCATAGAGGTTGAACTAGTTTATGTTCCCACCAACAGTATAGAAGTCCCCTCTCCTCCACAGCTGTGCCAGCACCTTTTGTTTTTTGACTTATTAATGATAGCCATCCTTACCAATGTTAGGAGGTATCTCATTGCAGTTTTAATTTGCATTTCTCTGATGATTAGTGAGACTAAGCATTTTTCATGTGTTTATTGGCTGCTTGTAAGTCCTCCTTTGAGAAGTATCTGTTTATGTCCCTTTCCCACTTTTTAATGGGGTTCTTTGCTTTTTTTCCTTTAATTCATTTGTGTTTCTTATAGCTCCTGAATATTAGGTCTTTGCTCAATGCTTAGCTTGTAAATATTTCTTCCCATTCTGTGGATTGTCTCTTCGCTATTTCGATGGTTTCTTCTTCTGTGCAAAATCTTTTCAGTTTGATAAGGTTCCATCTATCGATCTTAGTTTTTGTTGCAACTGCTCTTGAGGACATGATCATGAACTCACTGTTTACTCCAACACCCAGAAGAGTGTTCCCTACTTTTTTTTATAAGATTCTTATAATTTGAGGTTTATGTTTAACTCCTTAATCCTTGTTGAGCTGTTTTTTGTATATGGTGATAGGTAGAAGGTCCAGTTTCATTTTTCTGCATGCGGTTAGCCTCATTTCCCTCACCATTTGCTATATGATTTCTTTTCCCCAATGTTTGTTATTGATGGTTTGTTAAAGATGAGTTGGTTGAAGTACCAAGTATTTATTTCTGGATTCTCTGTCCAGTTTCATTGATCTATGTGCCTTTTCCTGTACCAATACTGTGCCATCTTGATTACTGTAGCCTTGTAATATAGTTTAAAGTCTTAAAGTGTGGTAACTCCAGCTTTATTTGTTTTGCTGAGAATTGCTTTGGCTATTTGCACTCTTTTTTTGCTTCCATATGAACTTCTGTATTGTCTTTTCCAGGTCTGTGAAAAATGATGTTGGCAATTTGATAGGGATTGCATTGTATCTGTAGATTGCCTAGGGTAAGATGGGCATTTTGGCAATATTGATTCTTCCAGTTCATGAGCATGGGATGTTTTTCTATTTGTTTGTATTATCCATGATTTCTTTTAGCAGTGCCCTTTAATTCTCATTGTAAAGATCTTTTGCATCTCTAGTTAGGTGGATGGATGCCAAGTTATTTCTTTTCTTTTATTTTTCTTTTTGTGTGTGTGGCTACTGTGAATGGGATTGTTTCTGCTCATTTTCTAATTATTTTTTCTTTCTGCTCCTCAGACTGTATAATTGCAATCAACTTATCTTCAAGTTCATTAATCATTTCTTCTTTTTACTCAAATCTGCTATGAGCTGTTAATCTAATTTCATTTATTATAATTTCAGCTTCAGAATTTCTGTTTGGTTCTTTTCTTATAATTTTGTATCTTTTAATATTAATTAATATTCTGTACTTGTTTCTACATTGTTTTATTGGTTTGCATTAGTTCTATGTCTGTTTTTTCTCAGTATATTTAAGGTCATTAATTTAAAGTCTTTGCCTAGTGAATTTCATGCCAGTGTTTCTGCAAATTTCTGTAAATTTTATCTATGAATGGGCCATGCCTTCTTGTTTCTTTGCATACGTCATCATTTTTTTGTTGAAAACTGTATATTTGAATAATGTAATATGATAACTCTGGAAATAAGATTTTCCCCCATCTTCAGGTTTGTTGTTTGCTGTAGACTGTAGCAGTTTGTTTACGTAGTGACTTTTCAAAGCTATTTTTGTAGAGTCTGTATTCAAACTGGTAATGTCCTAGTTAAGGGCTCCTCTGTAAGCCTGAATGCCAGAGTAAGAGGAAGATAACAAGAAAGAAAGTCAAAGACAATTTATGATAGCCATAAAATTTAAGGGTGAATCATACTTTCATTTTTATGAGTTACTGAGACTTTGGTGCTTTTTGCTGTAGCATCAGTCCCCAAACGTTTTGGCATCAGAGACTGGCTTCATGAAACAAAATTTTTCCACAGGAGGGGGTGACGAATCATCAGGCATTTAATTCTCATAAAGAGCATGCAACCCAGATCCTTTGCATTCACAATTCACAATGGTGTCCATGCTCCTATGAAAATCTAATGCCCCCACTGATCTGACGGAATCCAGGACCTCTGCTCACCCACCACTCACCTCCTGCTGTGTGGCCCAGTTCCTAACAGGTCATGGACTGCTATCAGTACATGGCCCAGGAGTTGGGGACCCCTGTGTTACTGCATTATTACTTGGCCTAATATGGCAGGTGCAGCTCAGGGAATGGCTCAACTCTTGCTGATAGAATAAAAATAAGTTTGAATATTAATCTTTATTTGATAATTTCTTAATTTATTTGGCTTTATCTCCTTTCCACCTGTTACCTCCTTACTCTTAACCAGATCTATTCCAATTATTTATCCATTTTCATTCTTCATATATACACAGCTAAGGATAAAATGCCCTACCTATTAATGATTTATGATCTATAGATCTACATTGAGTACAGTTTATAAATACTGCATCTATGTCTAGACTTTATTATATACACATGAAAAAAGTTGGACAAGGATATCTTGACTTCCCTGGGAGACCATAATAATTATCTCCAGTGAGTCCATTCATATTAGGAATTTTAGTTCATCCTAGATTCCCAGGATAAGAGTTCAGAAGGAAAATTTCATCCTAAATTTCCTCAATTTGAGGTACCAAAATATTATATATATATTTGAGTTGGAATTGTAGAAGTGAATATATTGTGAAATAAGATTATGTAAGTAAATACATTGAATAGGTTCTTGAAATTTGGAGGCAAAATAACAGGAAATCTATATTTCAAAATATAATTGTTTCCTGCTTACCTTTACCTAAAATACTATCCAAAGGTAAAACTTATCTGGCTTTCTCTTAAGAGACATGTATCATACATGTAACCTGTGAAGTTGGACATCTGTACTCTACCCTCTCTGAAATAGGCATTCTTTTATAGAGTGAAATAAGCCATCCCACAAAAGCCAGTAACAGTCAAGTTGAATGTTTTAAGGATACAAGATGAATTCCTCAAATGGAAAATCAGAAAGTCAATACAAACTGATTACAGTGACTTCTGAAATATATATTTTTTCTTTTTTGCTTTTTAATCTTAAATTCCCTCCAAAAGCTACAAAGCGATCCTATCCATCTGCTGGAAACTGGAAATTTTGATGAGGTTTTACGAATAGAACATTGTATTGGAAATTAGATCATCTAAATTCTAATCCTGGGACAGTCATAGTTAACCTTTTTGTATTTTAGTTTTATTCTTGATCAAATAAAGTTATTTGGCTAAATTTTTGACATGCTGCTCTGTCTGGCAAATTCCATGTGGAACTCTGAGTGCATCAGACTTGTTTTCTCACTGAAAACTTCAATGTTCTGTTTAATTTCTAAGTCGGTGTTACTTTTGAAAGGAAAAAAAGACTCAAAAGATCACCTCATCTAATGTCCTAACTTGGGATATGAGATCAGGCCTTGGGCAAGGGCTTGTAAATTAGATAACAAAAGGTACATAGCTCCATCCTCGACTAGAAAAACTTACCACCACTACTGCTCTACCTCTGTTCTTATTAGTTCACTTCCAATAAAACTGGAACACTGATATTTTCTTTTATTTTCTTGTTCCTGGCTGCCAGACCAGGCTTCTTTCATGAAATGTAGTGCCTTCTTGGAAAAAAAAAAAAAAAGAGTGTAAGAATGACTTGTGAAACAGCAACAGACCGTGGCAGCAGCAACTCTGCCAGTAACTGAGGGAGGGGGCTGGGAAGCCTGTCAGTGTTCGCAGCTCTACTGAATGGCACTGAGCATATGCAAGCCTTGCCTTGCGCCATTTCTTAGCACTTAGAGGAGAGCTGGTGGATTCAAGTAAACTCAAGCTGTCTCTTTCAGGTAGAGGAGGAGGATATTTATATAACAAAGAGAAGTGCTGGGTGCATTTCTCAAGGTTTGGAGTTTGGGGTAGGGACCACTCCAAATGTATTATTTTTGACTAAACTTCTGGGAAGCTGGAGAGATTATTATAAGGCCAATTTTATTTCCACTCTTATGTCTTTGAGACTTCTAGTTTTTATGCCCCTCAACCAAGTAATGTAGAAGGCTAAAAATTATGAAATTATGAGAGAGAGAGGCGACAGAGAGAGAGAGAGAGAGAGACAGAGAGAGAGACCCAAAGTACTACTAAAAACAGTTTTCTTGAACTTGATTTGATGGTTTAAAATCCGTAAGACTTTTTGAAAGACAGTCCTACTAATGACAACAAATCACATCTAAACCAAGCACTTCAGTTAGTAATGACTTGTCAGGCAAGTAGCTCAGAATTCTTTTAGAAGAGGGCAACACAGAGACAAATCTATTCTTCTCATCAGAGTTCTTTTATTGAAAATCTTAAGATTCATATATCTTAGAAACCATCCGATGTGGTCTTTTCCCGAGAATATATAATAGTCAGTTTTAGTTTTGACTTTAGCCAAGGAAACATTTCTAACAGAATCCCATAAGGACAGGATTATATGTGAATCCTTTCTTACTGCACGGATTGCTTGTGAGACAGATAAGTTTGTATTTTTATGAATAGTTAAGTAATCCCACGGGAAGAAAATTAATTCAGTGCACATTTGCTGAGCACCATCTTCATATCAAGCATTGTCTCAGGTTCCTCTTTTCATATATTATGGCCAGAACTAGAATAAACAAAACATAGGTAATAAAAAAAATAGCAATATTGAGTATACTCACTACAGACCAGGCATCTTTCTGCTTACATATTTTGCATATATTACTTCACTTACACTCTTCAACAACATAAGAAAATCGATATTATTATGATCTCCCATTTTACTCATGAGGAAACTGAGGTATAGATAACTGAAGTATTTTTCTTAGTGTCATTCAATAAGTAAATACCAGAAAGACTCATTCAACTAGGACTCAAGTCAACTCCTACATTGTAAATGATTGCTTAGAATATTTGCTGTGATTTATTTTTTATTTTTTTATTTTAAAGATGTGGGGTACAATTCAGGGTTAGGTATGCAAATATTCATTATGCAGCTATCCTTGTTGATGAGGTGTGCCCCCCTTCTCCAGGCAGATTCCCGCTGTACTGTGATTTATTTAGACAATGATATTATTATTTTCCAGCACACTGGAACATGCTTAGCCATTCTACCCGCTGACAGTGAAGGAATGACGGAGATTCAAAAGGCTGGGAGTGCACGCCTATATCTAAGAGGCTACGCCTACCTCTGACCTACCCATCCTTGGATTCTATCTGTGGCTGGCCAGGTTCATCCAATTGTGTTCCTGTTTCTCCCCACCTGTTTTTGTTTTTGTTTCCTTTCATCATGGATCACTAGAATCTCTCAATTTGCCAGTCAGGCACATTTCTCACAACATTATCTTTTCAATCTGGGGAGCAGAAATAAGGGTCAGAAGAAACGTTAAACTCTAAGATGTTTAATCCTAGTAAATAGATGTGGACATACTATTAATATTTTTAAAAATGTTAAAAATGTCAAAATTATTAAACGTAAAGTGTATCATTCATTCTTTATTAAAGACCAAATGACTTTTTTCTAAGAATCATTTCTAGAGCTTAGAATTTTGTATGTAAGAACTGAGTACCAAATGTTCTCACTCATAGCAGACCCTAAAAAATTATCATAACACTATAAGAAAGAGATTGGCAGTAGTGGGAAACTGCCCAAGGAGGGACGTAGGGCGGGGGGCACACTTCATCAACAGGGGTACCTGATCTCAAACCAGGCAAAGTGGGGACCAAAGTGAGGCCTAAACTTTATCTGTATAATGACCATTTTTGTACAACTAACCCTGAATCGTACCCCACATCTTTAAAATAAAAACTTAAAATAAATTCAATTCAAATTGTTAAAATATTTCAGTACAAAAATTTGAATATACTTGAAACTTATGAAAATGTAAACTCAAAGTATAATTGACACATCTTTTAATATACGTCACTCAAAATAATTTAAGACCCTAGGAGGAATTATAATGAGGTATTTCACAGTATGAGTTCTGAGTTAAGTCTCATTTTAAATCTGGTTTTTATATTTTACTTTCTATATAACCATGAACAAGTTACATCTTGTTACTGGAGTTCATATTCTTCATAAATGAAAATGAGACCAGGTTAGAGTGTTTCTCAGATCAGTGCTGTGAAGATTGCATACGTTATTGTGGGTAAATTCTTCAGCCCTGTGCCTCACGAGAATAATAGATAAGGAACAAAACAAAGAGAACAAACCAGGCATGATGGATGAAATCACTATAATAAATGGCTATGGACATACTGCAGTCAAGGGTGGTGAGATGCCACAAGATATTTTTAGCACCTACTTGTCAGCTGTTTGTAGGTATTTTCTACCCTAATTGAATCTTAGCTCTATGCCTCTCCTGAGGAAAGTTCTACACCTTGAGCAAAAAAGCCTGGCAACCCCTGACTTCCAACATTTTTCAGAGAGTATGTTATCAAAACCCTTGTGAAAAAGTTACAAGCTTTAAACTTTAGTCCTATCATGGGTCTACCTGAAATGAACTGTTGACTTTTTAAAATAATATTTGTATAGCACTTTGCAGTGTCAAGATGTTCTTATCATTTGATACAATAACTCACTTGTTTTTCAGAGTCTGAGCAGTCCCATAAGTACCCATTATTGTCCATGTTTTAGAGAAGACATGTCAGAGTTCAGTCTAACTCGAACACATATTCCATTCCAAATTCTTTGCTTTTTAAACTTCATCTAGTCTATAAATAAATATTTTTAAAAACTAATATAGTTTTAAATAAGCCGTTTAGTCAATGTGATAAAACTACTTAGAGAATACTTTGAAAACTCAGGTTCTGTGTCCATCCCAAAACTCTTTTGAAGCCTCAGCTGCATTCAACACGATCCTATTGGATTCGCCTAACGTGTAAACCTGACTCACTTGTTTAGTTGTTTCCCCCCCCGACCCCCTTCATAAGTAGCCTGTTGAGGGCAATTTGGGTATAGTAGTGGTTTTGTCCTGCCAACAGAGTGGAGAAATACTGAGAGATCATGCACAATCAATCATGCAAATATAACATATGTCCATATGCCCAGGGACCAGGAGAAATCACACCACACCTTGAGCATGCCACGCATTCTCACTAAATATTTATTCTTGATTGATGAATTGCTTAAAATATGACCAGGTCACTGGGAAATCAGGCAGGGAGCCAGTCAGAATTTTAATGAGCTTGGCTTTCTGCCCACTCCTATCATAATCTGTGCCCTTCTTGTCCCACTAACATTTAAGGGTGTGAAGCACAACCTGTCATCCTATTCTCCATTCGGCTTTCTTTTTCTTTATTTTGCATAGACTGAATTTGTAAATAAATTCAGTTATATTGGCTGTCACAAGTGGCTTTGAAACTGGAGTATACATTAAAGGGACCTTGGGAAGCTTGTTAAAAATGCAAATTTCCTGCTCGGTCTCTCCTCAAAGATCTGAAGTGAGACAAAGCAGTGTGTACCTTTACTTTGTGTGCATTTTCAAGAGCACACTACATGAAGAGATGCTATAGAGGACTCTTTATGCTTAGTTTTGGAAAGAGACAGAGGGTATTAGCCACACATTTTTTGTAATGCTTGTTCTAATACAACACAATACTTTTTAAAGCATAGCAACTTTCAACACAGATTTTACCAACAATGCAACTAAATCTTTAACGATGAAAACCCCTTGAGGTAGTAGGTGTTTGATGATTAGACCTACAAAATAGTTGTCAGGTTCATGCCAGTGATGATAATTAGCCTTGGTCATCATTAACATATATATATATATATATATATATATATATATATATATAGTGCTCTTTAACAGAAGGAAATATGGATTTTCACTAATTCTGCAAACATATTAACTCATCATTTTACTTTTATATATGTTAAATGCATCTTTTCCATGAATTAGAATTTTTTGTAAAAAAAAAAAAGAAGGACAAGATATGGGAGAAGTGAGAAATAAATTTTATAATTTATTATGATAAGTATACCAGAAGCCCATTGATTTGATGATAACACTAAGATTCATTATTTGGCTATCAAAGTAGAATATGGTAGGCCTTTAATGAGTCTCAGTATTATCATTGGATCAAATTTGAATTTGAATTTGACTTTCAAATTTGAATATAACAAACTACCTTCTAGTAAAATACTGCTGTACTTGTGATGTTAGTGATATTTGATTAAGTTATATTCTCTGCAATTTTCTTGCCATTTAAAATCATGGGTTAATATACATGTTTGTACTCTGCTACAGTGCAGACATTGATAGATTTTCTTTTTCTACCATGTCAGCGTTGGTTGTATTAACATTTCTTTCATCTCACAAACATATTAAGGTTGCATATGTAAAAAGTTCTTTGTTGTGTATTGTGGTCATGTATAGGGTGGTCTATTTAATTCTTGTGCAGGAATTACTTACCATCCCTGCAGGGCTAGACCATATTATTGCCTTATAATTATACTCCCTGGCTGTTGCTAGTTGGTCAAAGTGGTTAATAAGGTATTCTTTTCAATAAGTTGCCATTGGCACAAGTTGATTCTACTCTGTCTAGACTGCCACTTGAATGGAAAAGGTGCTTGGTTCTCTCTGTAAAGTGAAGAGCAGAGAAAAATCTTCATAAGAGAGTAGATACCCCTCAAAATAAACAGAATTATCTTTTGGAGGGCGGGCCTCCTGTAGTATACTCAGAATTTGTTTCTCCAGAAAAAATGGTCAAAGTTTTTTATTTGGAAGTTTGTGTCACAATTTGTGGAAGAAGCATCCTGACTTGTGGCAAACAGGTGACTGGTTCTTCCACTACGACAAAGCTCCAGCCCACACCACACTGAGTATTCGGCAGTTCTTGACTAAAAATGGCATAAACCCTGTGCGCCATTCTCCCTATTCACCTGATCTCACCCTGAGTGATGTATTTTTTGTTTCTTTTTGTTTCCTTAGTTTAAAGAAATCCTCAAAGGGAAACATTTTGCCAATGTGAAAGAGGTGAAACGGTAGAAGCACTCACTCAAAGGCATCAAAACTGATGAGTCCAAAAAACTGTCTTGAGCAGTGGAAAAAACATGTTGATAGGTGTATTGAATCAAATGAGTAACTTGAAGGTGACTGAAGTTTAAACATGTAAGAATACACAATTTTTTATAAGTAAATTTCAGTTTTTGGTGGGTCCCCCCCTCATTATCTTTTATTTTATACCCCACTTTAATTAGCATTTTCCCCCTTTTTCAAAATATATTCAGAGTGAGATCATTTCTCTCCATTTTTTCTATAGTTTTCTGCTCTAAATTGTTACCGTCTCTCACCTAGGCTATTGCAATAGTGTTCTAATGGTCTCTTTGCTTCCATCTTTAACCCTCTATTGTCTATTCTCATAAAAGCAGTCAGAGTAACCCTTTAAAAATGTAAAATTCTGTGATTTTGCTATTCACATTCCTGTGCCATCTCCCCAGTTTATTCATATTAAATGTCCAACTAATATCAATTGACTACAAAACTATCTTTCAAACTTGCAAATTAAAAGTCCTACATGATATCAACCAGTTCTCTAACAGCCTAACCCTAGCCTTGTAAGATTTAATTTTCACTGAATGCTTGTATTTACAGTGACTTTAGGCAGGTCTTCAAACCCATCTAAGTCTCAGATTGCTCACCTGTAAGTGGGACTTTTACTTGCTCTGCTGCTTTCATAGCATCCTTTTGAAGATCAAAATCAAGACTGTGCAGTAGTGCCAGACGTACATAAACTCTTACCACCAGAAAGTAATGCAGACTTTGTAATTTGGTTTTGATTTTCAAATTTAAAAAAATTAATTTAATAATCTAAGGAATCCTGCTTTTGGAGTGAAGAAAGAATATTGATTTAGTGCTACTCTTTACTGAACTATTAAATTATCTTCAAACTGTTTAAAATATCAGTAAATTTGAGTGGCAATCTGAAAGGAAATTACAATAGAGACTAGGGTAGAACTAGAGTAACCCATTTAGAAAATTATATGTATAAACCAACTGTCAATTTGCTAATTTAATATAAAAATACTAAATAAAAATGCATATAGTAGGGTCTAGAAATCAGTGTATTTTTTTCCCACAGAAAGAGTAAAATAAAAGGTAATGAAATTAGAAGGGAGTCTTCTTTCTCTACTTTAAAATAAAATATGTAGTAAGTCAATGTACAAATTCTAATATACTCAGTAAAGTTTTTCCAAAGATATCTGAATATAAGGGACTAATAAACTATAATTTGGTTTCTACTTCTGAGTTTTTATTCAGTAAGGACTATCCCATAGTGTCAGATACATGGTGATTACAAACAGTATGGAGCAATACAATAACAGATTTTTTAAAAGATGATTGTTTGACATAGTTGTTATTTGTTTTTGTTTTGTTTTGTTTTGTTTTCTTCTATTTGAAAGCAGGCATTGCTTATTAACTCACCATTTAACAAAAATAATCATGGCAGACACCTTAGTTCATCCTTTAATAAACATGTTGGTCTGGTCTTCCTGTTGCCAGCATCCCCACCTTCTACAAAATGGGTGGTCTTTTTCTTCATTCCACTTCATGAAGAGGATAATTTAAAAGGCCAGAGGAAGTTTAGATCTTGTGAATCAGATCCTCCATGCAGATGATGCTATATTTACCAAGAGGTTGAGCAATCAAACCATTATCTGTCAAGGCAATTATCTTCTTATAAATTTTGCCATAACCACGCTTGTAGATTAGTTCATTTACTGACTTCAGGTTTGGGTATCCCCATATAATGTACGGTTCTACAATCTTCAGCATGTTAATTGAAGCCTTGTTGAGCTTATCAAAGGTTCCGTTGAAGATCTGACGAAGGTGAAGAAGCTGCAATACCTTCCGGACCTTTGGGCTCACACCATTGATACTTCTGATCCTGATGACAAACTCCAGTTTGGGTTCTGCAGGTACATAGAAGTTGCCAGCTTTTCTTGCCATCCTAGCCATTAGAATCTCAGTTCTGTACATTTGCCTATATTCTTTGTGATAGTGCTAAGCTTTTTCATAGATAAGCTTCCTCCTTGCCTTTCAAAGCATTTTGGGGGGCAAGCTTCTTTCTCAGGCGCTCTATCTTCAGCTCTGCGAAATTCCTTCACTTTTTTTATGGGTTTCTGGCACAGCAGGAACCTTCTTTTTCTTCTCTTCGACACCCTCCATGGTTCCAGTCAGAAAAGAGGAAACTCTGTTAATTGTTTATAAAATAATTTAGGCATTAATAAGAAATCTTTTAAATTGAACTACTTAAGACTTTACAAAAATCACTACATTTATCAAACCTTTCCATTTCATAAATTTGTGTATCTATATTTGAGATCTAACGCTTTGCAATGAAATAATAGGGTTGCTATCCAAATTCTCCACCTCAGTGCCACCATGCCATTCCAAGGGAACTAGATTTTTAAAAATTTTTCGAATAACGGGGTACATGTGAGGATGGATTTGTTCCATAAGTATATTGCATGAAGGTGATATTTGGACTGCTGACAAGTCCTTCCCCACCAGCCCAATGGGTGGTTTTGTATACCTTATTCCCCCTTCCTCACTCCCTCCTTTATTAGTACCCAGTGTCTGTTGCTGCCATCCTTGTGCTCATGTGGGCCCACTAACAATTGAGAACATGTGGCATTCAGTTTTTTGTTTCTGCGATAATTCACTTAATATGATGGGCTCCAGCTGCATCCATGTTGTTGCAAAAGTCATGATTTCGTTCTTCTTAATGCATGGTATCCCATAGTGTATGTGTACCGCATTTTCTTTATCCAATCCACCACCAAGGGGCAGCTGGTTTGGTTCCATATTTTCGTTGTTGTGAATAGTGCTGCAATAAACATATGAGTGCAGGTGACTTTTCAGTATAATGATTCATGTTCTTTGGGTGTATTCCCAGTAGTGGGATTGCTGGATAGAATGGTAACTTTTTGTTCCTTAAGAAATATTTAAACTGCTTTTTGGGGTTGAGCTAGCTTACACTTCTACCGACAATGTATGAGTGTTTCCTTTTCTCCACAGCCTCACTAACATCTGTTGTTTTTTGACTTTTTAAGAATAAAATCCTGATGAGATAGTATCTCATTGTAGTTTTGATTTCTCTTGATTAGTGATGTTGAACATTTTTTAAATGTATTTATTGGCTGTTTGTATGTCTTCAAAAAGTGTCTGTTCTTGTCTTTTGTCTACTTTTTAATAAGGTTGTTTTTTGTTTGTTTTTGTTTTGTTTTGTTTTGTTTTCCTGTCGGTTTGTTTGAGTTTCTCATTGATTCTGGATGTTAGACCTTTGTTGGATGCATGGCTTGCAAATATTTTTTCTCATTCTATGGGTTGTCTGTTTAATCTCCTGATGGTTTCTTTTGCTGTGCAGAATCTTTTTAGCTCGAAAAGTTCCCATCTGTCAATTTTAGTTTTTTCTTCATTTACTTTTGAGGACTTAACCATGAATTCATTGCTTAGGCCAATGTCCAGGAGAGTGCTACCTAGGTTTTCTTCTAAGATTTTTATATTTTGAGGTTTCACATTTAAATCCTTGATTCATTTTTAGTTAATTTTTGTATATGGTGATAGGTGGGAGCCCCGTATCATTCCTCTGCAAATGGTTAGCCAGTTTTCCCTGCACCATTCATTAAATAGGGTTTCCTCTCCCTAGTGTTCGTGTTGGCTGTGTCAAAGATGGATTGGTTGTAGATCTATGGTTTTATTTCTGAGTTCTCTATCCTGTTCCATTGTTCTATGTGTCTATTTGTATACCATTCCATGCTGTTTTGATTATTGTAAACTTGTAGTAAAGTTTGAAGTCTGGGAGGATGATACCACCAGGTTTGCTCTTTTTGTTGAGGATTTCTGTAGCTATTCAGGTTTGTTTTTGCTTCCATATGAATTTAAGTATTGTCTTTTCCAGGTCTATGAAAAATGTTGCTGGTATTTTGATAGAGATTTCATTGAATCTGTAGATTGCTTTGGGCAGTATGAACATCTCGATGATATTGATTTGTCCAATTCATGAGGGTGAGATGTTCTATTTTTGTGTGTGTGTTGCTTTTTATTTATTTGAGCAATGTTTTGTAATTCTAATTGTAAATATCCTTCACCTCTTTGGTTAGATTCATAGTTAGGTATTTTATTTTTTGTGTGTGTATGTGTGGCTATTGTGAGAGGCATTGTGTTTTTTATTTGATCCTCAGCCTCCATGTTGTTAGTATATAGAAATGCAACTGATTTTTGCACATGAATTTTGTATCCCAAGACTTTACTGAAGTCATTTATCAGTGCTTGAAGATGTTTAGCAAAATCTATACAGTTTTCAAGGTATGCAGTCATATCATTTGTGCAGATAATTTAACTTCCTTGTTTCCTATTTTAATACTTTTTTTTTTCTCTTGCCTAACTGCTTTGGCTAGGACTTCCAGTAATATGTTGAATAGGAGTGGTGGGAGTGGACATCCTTATCTTTTTCCAGTTCTTAGGGAGGCTTCCAGCTTCTGCCTGCTAAGTGTGATGTTGGCTGCAGGTTTGTCCTAGATGGCTCTTATTATGTTGAGGAATGTTTTTCAATGCCTAGGTGCTTGAGAATTATTATCAAGAAGGGATTTTGGATTTTATTAAATGCTTTTTCTATGTCTATTGGTATAATCATGTGATTCTTTGTTTTACATATGTTTATATGGTGGATTACATTTATTAATTTGCATATATTGAACCAGGCTTGGATCCTAGGAATAAAATTTGCTGTTACCTTGTTGAGAATTTTTGCTTCTCTGTTCATCAGGGAAATTGGGCTGTAGTTTTCTTTCTTTGCTGAGTCTTTGCCATTTAAAGACAACAGGATACTATTGGATTCCTAGAATGAGTGAGGAATTTCCTTCTCAGTTGATTGGAATACTTTCAATAGGATTGGTACCAGCTCCTTCTTGTTCATTTGGTAGAATTCAGCTGAAAAACAATCTGACCCAAGGGAGCTGAACATTTTTGTGTCTCTATGAATCAGTATCCATATAGAATCAGTATCCATATATATCTCTTTCAATAACTCAGATAATCTTGCCTTCCTTTCGGCTCAATGCAAATAATCAGGCTTTTATGAAGTGAGGATAAGGAAAAGGTGTTTTCTTTTCAGGAAAAGAGTTGGGGATAATCTGAAATGCAGCTGAGCTCATTCTTGCTGGACACGGTAAACTTACATTGTAGTCTCTTCACATCTTTAGAGAACAGGCTGATTCAGAGGTGATACAAATAGTTGTAATAACCAAGCCAAAGAAGGTCCTGATAGGTCTAAAGTTTAGAAGGAAAGAAATTATTGTGATGTCAAATAATAGAATTTAAAAACTTTTTTGCTTCCCTGGCCGTGAAGGGATCCTGCATGACTGGGGAGGGTCTCCCACTATAATACAGCGGAGAGGCTGCCTTTATGCATCTGGTATTCCTATTCTCAAACTGCAGAAACATCAGTCTCTTCATTCCAATTTGGGAGATTAGCTTTTGTAGCCTTGCCATAGTCTGGATGCTTGTATCCCTCCCCACCAAAAAAAAAAAAAAAAAAAACCCAAAATCTTCTGTCAAAACCCAATCTTCAGTATAATATTTGGAAGGAACCTTTCGAACGCTGGTAGGTCATGAGTATAGAGCTTTCATGGATTGGAAAAGTGCCTTTACAAAAGAAGCTTAAGAAAAATCCTACAACCTTTCTGTCATGTGAGTTAACAGTGAAAAGATGGCCTTTTAGGAAACAGACACCATTTTGCCAGCACTTGATCTTGGACTTTCTAGACAATTTCTCTTAAATAAATAGACTTCTATTCCTTACAGGACACTTACTCTAGATTTTATTATAGCAGCCTAAACATACTAAGATAAGCTTTGCCTGCCATGTCAACAAGAATTATAAAGAAGGACTGGAAATGAGTACTTACAGAAGGCATAGGTAAGAGAGTTTTGAAAAGTAAGCAAATGATGAAGGACCAATCACCTACTGCAAGAGATATTAGGCTTTATCCTGGAGGTGAAAGGTAACAACTGAAAGTCGTAAGCCATATTTCATATTTACATTTAAAAAATACCTTTGTGAGTAAGGAGGATAAACTGGTCTGTAAGAGGGAGATAATGGACGGAGGGGACATAATGACAAAGCTAGAGCATTAATTCAGTTTGGAGATAATAAGCCTCTAAACGAGGGCAACGGAGTGAGGATTTGAGACGAGGGGAGGTAATCATGAAGTATTTAACTAAGTTTCATGGTGTGAGAGGTTAGAAAGGAATAAATCGTTGTTGTGTTAAATAAGAGAGTTTAAAAACTTTCTAGCTCTAGGGCTAAAATATCGAAACCTAATTAATATCTTCCCTCTGGCATTTTAGAACTAATTTAGAAAATGCTTTCCTAATCTAACACTTCCACCTTATTCCCTCAACAAGAATACAGTGGTTTCATTGTGGGAAAACTGATGGAGGCTTATTATCTACCCTCCAAGGATGGCAAGCCTAGTTAACCAGCTCTGGATTAAAACCAGTTTCTTCCTTTTTTTTCTTTTCTTTTTCTTGGGGGGGGGGGGGGCGGTGATTTCCAGCTCTGTCTCAGGGTTATACACTTTCCATTGACTTTTCTTATACTACATAAATCGGCAATATTTCTTAATTACCTGTGGTGCATCAGATCTTAGAAACTCCTTGTTTCACTATTCGAAAATGCTCCCTAATCCTATATCTTCACATCACAATATCTCTTAGGCATTTAAGATGCCTGAAATTAGATTTTTCCACAGCACTTGTCTTCCTTAACTTTAGATTGTTTGTCTTTGACACCATCTTTGCCCTGGATAATTGCATCAATTCTTCCTAGGTTTAATTCTTATTTTCTTGATACATATTAGTTGGATTGGAAATGCTGGTAATACCATTGTCCGGTTAGACACTAACAATGTCCACTTGGGACTTAGAAAGACTTGTAGGGAGGGTTCTCGATGTTGATTATGCATCAGAGACAAAAGAAGATGAGAATAAAGAGTTCAAAAACAATATATGCATGAACACATTAATTTCTGAGTGGATTAATTCTGTTCCAGTTGATCTGGATGGGACCTAAGCATCTTTAGTTTTTTTCAAAAGCATACCAAATATTTTTGATGAGCTGCCAAGTTTAATAACTTCTATAACAATTTATATAGCTTAATTCCTTATTTTATTTTATTCGGTTGCATTTTGAGTCAGAGTCTCACTCTGTCGCCCAGGCTGGAGTGCAATGACGCGACCATGATGATCATGGCTTATGGCAGTCTTGACCTCCTGGGCTCAGGCAATCCTTCGACCTCAACATGCCAAGTAGCTGGGACTACATGCATTTGCCACCACACTCAGATATTTTTTTTCCCCACTATGTTGCCTAGACTAGTCTCGAACTCCCGGGCTCAAGCAATCTGCCCACCTTGACCTCCCAAACTGCTGAGATTACAGGCGTGAGCCACCATGCCTGGCCTTAACTTCTTATTTTAAAATGGGAATGTGAAACTCAACTAAGCAGAGTCTCATAATGAAAGATAAAAGTAAGGCACAAAACATATTTCTCAGGTTAAGGTGTTTTATGTCTGTAAATCCCTTGTCTTAATTATTTGATTCAAATAATTTGTGAAGAATTAATATGTATCTTCTTACAAAACTTAATTCATAGGTTTTTTTTTTCATTATGGTGGGTCAGTAAGTATTAAAACCATATGCTACAACCTATTGCTCAGTCAGACCTGATAATTATAATATTTAATAAGGCCTTATAAGCAACAAAGCTTGTTATAGTCAGAATTGTCACAACTAATTATGTAATCAACCAAATGTGCACAGCTAAATCTTTCTGGAGAAGCCCAATAAGTATCCATAACATGGACTCAAGTATGCAACTGCCAGTCTTGCCCACAATTCCCTTTTTTTTTTCAGTGTTTAGAAGTTTGGACTGCTAACGAATGTCTGTTAAGCATTATCCCAACCTGTTTGAAAAGATGTTACACCATTCATGATTATGGAACTGTGTTCACACCAGATGACAAGAATCTGTTTGCAACCTGTTATATAGTTTCGAGCCTCTTGGGAGATTATGGTAATAAAAGCAATTGCAGACTTACCTCAAGAGTCTGTGTGGTTCTTTCTTTTTTCTTGTGTTTGAGAATACTGGTTACCCTCACATCCCAATCAAACATTATTTTTTTTCCTTTGTGTGCAAAGTTTTTATTTAAACTAACTTGGCTCTGGTTAGTACTTCCTCCTTGTTGGTGAGAAAGCACAGCTCACCTGACAAAATATGCCAGAATTTTGCAAAACGATTTATACCACACAGGTATGCCTTATTGTGCCATGAACAAGTGCCCTTAGATAACTCAGTGAGTAAATCTGCTTGACAATTCTGTTTGTTCTATGTCTTGGCAGAGTTGTTATGATTCAAATGTGTTTCACTCTATGACTTTCTCTATTTAAGGCTTGGTCCAACTGGACTAGACTGTCCTCTAGGAAATGCTATGAAATTTGGAGTTCCTGTTTGCTGCTTTGCTCTGTAGAAAGAAATTGAGGACATCTAGAAAAGTTGCTGACTTCGGCACAACTATTTACTCTCCCCCCATGCCCCACTCTCCATTATTTAACTGAAATTCACGTGTGTATGTAGTATATATGTGGATGTATATATGCATATAGCAACATGTTTGCATGTATATGTATGAAGTGGGGAGAAAGAGACAAAATTGAATAGTTTTAATGAGATTTATTGTAATGATATTGAGGAAATATGAAGGTTGACTTACAAACCCCTAACCAAGAAATCGATGCAGTTACAAAAAAATAATTAGAGTGAGTCCTGGCATAATATCACTCAAACACTGTGATTTGGAATGTTGCCCAAAAGGACACACAAAAAAGCATGCAATGTATCAAGTTGGCTGAAATTAAACATCATTCAAAAGCACTGATCTAAAATGCTCAGACATATAAAAGAACACCAATAAAAAAAAATGACTCCACTAGGAGGGTTGTGGCTTACATGGATTTAATGCCCTGGGATGAATCTGGATACAACCTGCTGTGAATCTGGAGAAGTAGCTTCACTGAGTCCAAAGGAGGGAAGATGTGTAAGTGTGGTTACTTTCCTGAAACTATGTTTGCCCCATTTCTCTAACTGATAGATTACCAAGAAATATTTATTTCTATAAGCCACCTTTTGAATCTTGGTTTTTAGTAAGGCATGAAAGCAGCTTGATTGTCATCACTCCCATCCATACCATAAGAGAAAGAAAACACAATAAACTGAAAATCAACAACTCTTCTTAGATCCATCAGGAAATGGAGGTTACAGAGCAAACTTCTTCTCCCAAAATTAGCAAAAAAGGCAGGTAAATTTAGATAATCACAACTTAGCAGAGCAGAAACCTCTAGGTAGAAACCTTCTTAGAAACGAGTTCCAGAGTAGAAAAACCTACAATACAATTGCTAGAGGCTTAGAATGGACAAGTTTGAGAATCAACAATTAGGTGGGATCAGTTTTAGAGACGCATCCACACTTTTGTGAGTCCAGGAGTAATACCAGATTGTCAGGGCGACTATTGGAGAAAAATCTCTTTATGCCTCTGGCATAGGGAAGGGAATATTCACCGTTTTTTTTTTGTGTGTTTGTTTGTTTGTTTGAGTTGGAGTCTCCCCCCTCCATCACTCAGGCTGGAATGCAGTGCCACGGTCATGGCCACCCCAGCGTCAGGCTCTGGAGATCCATCCACCTCAGCCTTTCAAGCAGCTGGCACTACAAGCGTGTGCTACCATGTCCAGATGAAAATTAATCATTTTAAAATATACCAGACCATGCTGTTCTTAGTAAAGCCTGGCCTCAAGTGAAACTATTTCACCAAAGTCTTAACTGACATGGAGAAGGAAAAAGATTCAACGCTAGCCCCCTCTATCCTTATTACGACTAAGCCCTAATCAAAAGATGACAAAATTACATGAGTGAGAAACTCAGATCTGCATAAAGAAAGAAAGAACATAAACCCTTTTCTACTATCAGCCACCAATACAGTTTAAAATATATAATGAGAGTACTATAATCATCTGGTGTAGTCAAGAAGAATGCACTGCACTCTTTTGTGACATAAAATAAGCCTTGATAAATCTCTCTTCAAATAATAAATCAGTAAAGTCTTGGAATATAAAAGTAAAAACCAAAGTCTGCAAAAATATTTTGCCACCTCCAAACAAGATAAATATAATACCTGAGAGGAAAGAACACAGCATATCTTTTACTCACAATAAAATCTAATAACATTTGTAATCTATGAAACAATAGATAAAGTGTGAGAAAATACAAGAAGACTTTGAGAAGAATGCAGAAAGAGAAAGAGATATAGAAGAACAATGCGACGTAAAGAAAGGTTTTAAGTGAACTTAAGTTAGATTAACAGGGTGAAATATTTTATTAGAAGATTTAGAAGGAAAATTAACTAAGAAACCACATTAAGAACAGGGAGGACAAATTATAGCATCTCCACCAGAAGATTGAGACAAAGGAGGAAGAAGGAAAAACAAATCATCAAAATACAATAGACAAGGGAGACAGAGAATGAACATGAAATATACTAACGATGGAGATTCTTAAGACGAGAGTAGGGCAACGGAAACAGAGCAAGCAATTATACATATGCTCAAGTAAGTATTACTACAATCCAACAGGTTAATAAAAATAAATGAGACATTAAAGTCACACTTTTAAAACACAGGGCAGTATATCTTTAAACACAACATAAACCAAATAAATATGGGTAGAAATGAATGTGTAATTCTTGAATGAAAACACACTTCATGTGAAAAATTAACAATAGCTTAAGACAAAGATCGCATATTATGAAAATCAAAATGTCTCTAGGTGGGAGATTAATGTAATGGGATGAAGAAATTTTGTTTCTCATTTCTCAGAGGAATGTTTTGGTAAATCTTATTTCATCTTTAATTATAAAATTAGACAAACATAAATCCCATAATATTTGTAAACTCTTGAAAAAAACCAAACCCAAAATTAGCAGAAGAAAATAAGTAATAAAGATCAGAGCAGAGTGAAACAAAACAGACTAAAAACACAATACAAAGAATCAATGGAACAAAAAGTTGGGTTCTTCAAGAAGATAAACAAAATTATTAAACCACTAGCTAGACTAACCCAGAAGAAAGAAGACCCAAATAAATAGAATCAGAAATGAAAAAGGAGACATTACAACTGATACCACTGAAATATATAAGATCATCAGAGACTATTCTGACCAACTATATGCTGAAAAACTGAAAACCCTTAAAAACATAAAGGAATAAATTTCTGTAAACCTGCAACCAACTAAGATTCCATCAGGAAGACGTACAAAACAGACCAATAACGAGTAGCAAGATTGAATTAGTAATAAAAAATCTCCAAGCAGCAACAACAAAAAAGCCAAAGATCAGATGGATTATCAGTTGAAACTATTCTTAAAAATCAAAGAAGAGAAAAGTCTCCCTAACTCCTCCTATTAGGTTAAAACAGACATGGACAAAAAAGAAAAAGAAAAAAGGAAACTATAAGCCAATATCCTTGATGAACATAGATGAAAAAGATCCTCAACAAATATTAGCAAACTGAATCCAGCAGCACATCAAAAAGATAATACACCACAATGTAGTGAGATTTATACCAAGACTGCAAAGATGTTTCAACACATGCAAATCAATAAACATGATCTCTCACATCAACAGAATGAAGGACAAAAAATATGTGAACATCTCAATAAGCATTTGATAAAATTCAGCATCCTTCATGAAAAAAAAAAAAAAAGAAAAGTTCTCAAAAATTTAGGCATTAAATAAATATATTTCAAAGTAATATAGGCCATGCACAACAAACCCAGAGCTAATATACTGAACTGGAAAATTCTTGTCTAACAATTGGAGTAAGACAAGAATGTCCACTTTCACCTCTCCTATTCAACATAATACTGGAAGTCCTAGGCAGAACAATCAGGCAAAACAGACAAAAGTCATCTAAATTGGAAAAGTGGAAGTCAAATTGTTTCTCTCTGCTGATGATAGAATCTTGATGATAGAAGCCTAAACTCCACCAAAAATCTCTAAGATTTGGTAACTGAATTTAGTAAAGTTTCAGGATACAAAATCAATGTGTAAAAACCAATAGTTTCTATATGCCAAAAGTGATCTAGCTGATAAAGAAATCAAGAAAGCAATCCCATTTACAGTAGCTATAAAAAATAATATATCTAGGACTAAATTTAACCAATCAGGCAAATGATCTCTATAAGAAAAACTACAAAACATGGATGAAAGAAAGTTATGAGGACAGAGATAAATGAAAAAATAGTTCATGCTCATAGATTGAAAGAATCAATGTCATTAAAATGACCATATTAGAGTCTATAATATTGAGTGATCCATTGAAGATACAAAGAACTGAGTATTGCATGTTCTCACTCATAAGCTGACCTTGAACAATTATGGCAATACTACAAGAAAAGAATTGGCAATAGCAGGAAACTGCGGTGGGGGGGTGTGGTAGACGAGATTGGCAGTAGTGGGAACCTGCCAGAGAGGAGGGGGACACACGTCAACAACAAAGGTGCCTGCAAAATGAAATTTGCATACCTAACAATGAATTGTACCCCACATCTTTAAAATAAAAAAATTAAAATAAAAAAAGAAAGAAAAAGATTAACAGTAGCAAGAAACTGCTGGGGGGGGGCACGCTTCATCAACAGGGGTACCTGTAAAATGAACATTTGTATACCTAACCCTGAATGGTAGCCCACATCTTTAAAATAAAAAAATTAGAGAAAAATTAGGTAAAGACACCTTTGCCATATACAAAATATATAGTGAGTAAAAGAACTATAGTTGTATCATCATTCAAAAAAAATAAAATAACCATATTGCCCCAAACAATCTCCAAATTAAATATAATCCCTATCAAATGCAAATGTTGTTTTTTACATAATTAGGAAAAAAATCCTAAAACTAATATGGATCCAAAAGAGAGCCTGAATAGTCAAAGCGATCCTAAGCAGAAAGAACAATCAATAAACATTACCTGAATTAAAAATATGTAACAAAGGTATAATAAGCAAAAAAGCATGATATTTTTAATTAAAAAAAAGATTCATAGACCAATGGAACAAAATAGAGAAGCCACAAATTTACAGTCAGTTGATCTTTGACAAAGCCGACAATAACTTACCCTGGGGGAAGGACACTTACTTCAATAAATGGTGCTGGGAAAATTGGATAGTCACGGGCAGAAGAATGAAGCTGGACCTATCACATATAAAATCAATTCGAAATAGATTAGACTGAAATTTAATACCTGAAACCATAAAAATACTAGAATAAAATTTAAGGAAAACTCTGCTAGACATTGGTCCAAGCAAATAATTTATGAGAAAGTCCTCAAAAGCGCAGGGAACAAAGGCAGAAGTAGGCAAATGACAATTAATTAAACTAAAAAGCTACCACACGCAAAAATAAATAAGAGTGAAGAGACAGTCTGTCAAATGGGTAAAAATATTTGCAAATGATCAACCTAACATGGGACTAATATCCAGAATACTGAAGGCACTCAAATAATTCAACAAGAAAAAATTAATAATTAAAAGGTAGGCAAAGAACATGAATAGACATTTCTCAAAAGAAGACATACAATCAGCCAATAGGTATATGAAAAAAAAGAAGGTTAACATCAGTAATCATTGGAAACAAACAAATTAAAACCTCAATGAGATATCCTCTTACCCCAGACATAATTGTTATTAATAAAAAGACAAAAAATAACAAACGTTGGTAAGGATGCAGAGAAAAGGGAATATTTACTGTTGATAGAAATGTAAGCTAGTATAGCCACTATGGAAAACAGTGTGGAGATTTTAAAGAAAACTAAAAATAGAATAAACATTCAATCCAGAAATCCCACAGCTGAATATCAATGATTGAGTCTTCTGGGGTCTGAAGCACAATTAAATTGGACCTTTTGTTGTGAATATGATTCCGTGTCCTGTAAGATGTCATGCAGTGTGAAAATAAAAAAAGATTTGGTTTGATACACAAGAGTCAAACTTTGAGATTACTGTTATGGGCCTCTAATAAATAAAAAAAAATATGCATTTGGTACACAAGTAACCTTGGAAACTGGATTAAAGTTCATGTGCTAGTAAAAACAAATTAACCTATTTTCATTTTATCAGATGTTTCATAAGCTATCCAATAGTTATTTTTAATTTAATGTAACTATTAGGCAATTGAATGTGTCACAGGAATCCTACAAACTGGCAAGCTTGTCCCATATCTTACCAAGAACAGCTTGATAAATAGAAAAAGACTGGGAGTTGGCTTATAAAATCCCTGTACTTTAAAATGAGTAACTGACAAGGCAGCCAAACAGCAATGGCAATAATTATGTGAAATTTTTTTCTGGCTTTGCTTTAGATGCTGTAGTTCACTTTTAAATTAAAAGTTTTTTTCTGGATTCTAATTTAAAAAAAAATAAAGAAGGAAACGGGGGGATATTTTGTATTAGGACAAATGGTGTGCCTTATGCTGGCAATTTATATTTACAGGTAGTCTAAAAGGAATAAATCAGTTCAAGCCATGCTATTCTAAAAGGTATAATAGTATGTTCAGTGGTAGTCCAAGCTCTTCTGAGATTACTGGAGATATCCCAGGATCTGAAAGTCAGCTTGATGGCTTAGAAGGGGAGCCTTCTGGGGGTAGTGGGGGATGATCAAGTGTAAGAGGTTATTCTGTAAGTAGCGTTTACTCTCAACATCATCTTGGATCTAGTGTTAATTTTCTTATATCAAAAACATAAAACATAGTATACATAAGAATATAAATATATTTATATATTTTTAATATATATTTTTTATTTTAAAATTGTGGAGTACAGTTAAGGGTTAGGTATATAAATATTCACTGTGCAGATACCCTTGTTGATGCGGTATACCCCCCCTCCCCAGGCAGATATTGACTACCGTTAATCCCACCTCCCTGCCCATCCCTGCCCCCTTCCATAGTTACCCGCCACTGTCAATCCTTTTCTTATAGTATTATGGTAGTTGTCTAAGGTTCATCTATGGGTGAGAACATATGATACTCAGATCTTTGTTTCTGTGAGAGATCACTCAGTATTATAAACTCTAATTCATCCAGGTTGCTGCGAAATTCCCGATTTTGTTCTTTTTTATGGCTGTGTAAAATTTCATTGTGTATATATACCACATTTTTTTAATCCGGTCCTCTTTTGATGGACAGCATAGTTAGTTCCATGATCTTGCTATTGTGAACAATGCTGCGATAAACATACGTGTGCAGGTATCTTTTTTATAGAGCGATTTGAGTTCTTCAGGGTATATCCCCAGTAGGGGGATTGCAGGGTAAATATTTGAATTTGACTTGTTAGTATTATGTTGAGGATTTTTACATTTATATTTATGACAAGTATTAGTCTGTAGCAGATACTGTTTAGAACAAATAATTGGACCAGTTTTAGGCAATGGAACACAATTATTCCACATTAACTATAACAATCAGAAATTTGTTTTTACCATCTTCTTTTGCAGGTAGTTAAGGTCAAATGATTTACTTCTGGGTGTTAAGACAAATAATTACTGATAAAATTTTTTCTAGCAATTATTTTTTGTGATCAATTGAAGAGATGTGACTCCCATGACTTTGGTCATTCCTGCTTTTATATTTTTCTTCACTGAATGCAGGCATTTGAAGTAAAGCAGCCATTTGGGAGTCAAGAAAAATGGCCTAGAAAATGACAGATATCAACTTTGTCATATTAAATGCACTGATAAAATGTAAAAAATTGATTAACTCCAGATTTTTCATTATGTCAACAAAATAAAATTCTGTTATTTAAGCTACTGTTAGTTTATCTGTTTACTTGCAGATAAAGGCATGTCTAATGATTCGGTTTCCTAAAAATGTCAGTTCCCTTATTTTGAAGGAACTCATGTTTTTGAGTTATATCTGAGAGTGTGTGTCTGTGCGTTTTATGGCATAAGACCAGGAGATAATAACTTTCTAGCCTATGTTGTTTTTAACAATGCTTTCTATTATTCAGGAAGTATTTTTTGAATACTTACTATATATATTATTACATTTCTTTGAACCTGGTGTGAGGAATCAGATTGTTTCTAATATTAATTTTATTATATTTAGAGTGGCACTTCTAAATTTATGTTTTCATTTATCAGTGTTTAAAGCCAACGTATAGTCATACTGTACAATCAAAGTAATTTCTATTCCAATAATAAATTAGAAAAAGTCTGGAAGAAGATCCACTTAAACACAAAAGCTATTTATTTCTTGAAAAATTCACACGAAATGCCAAGTGTATTTACTATTTTAAGTTCTGGTGATCATCAAAACATTAAGACAAAGTTTTAGAACTGGTAAATTAGACTTTATTATTAGTGAAACAATATGATATTAAATTGTAGGAGTAAATTGAACTGTTTTTGATGTCTCAAAAAGGGCAGTCAAATGTTGAAAAGATGATGAATGTCACTGCCAGTTTCATTAATGAGGCTTGTCAAACCTGTTGATCACAGATAAAATATCTTGTACTCTTACATTAAATATCTGGTTTGGAGTAGAAATTTTATAGAATATTTTTGAAAAACTTTACTAAAATCTGTAATCATTTAGTGCTCAGGACCAAGGAATCAGTAGGTCTGGGCTCTAGTCCCAGACTTATACTAATGAGATACTTATATTTGGGAATCATTCAGTTCAGTTTTAGAAAGTTAGATCTTGAGTCCTATAGTCACATCTGTAAGACTAAAGAATTGGGCCAATGACATTTAATGTCCTTTAAGTTCTAAATTTGAAGATTCTTTAGCCCATGATCTGGAAATAATTTTTCTGCTGAGAAATTCAGCATATGAATATCAAAATATGCTCTATAAATTTTCAGATATTGAGGGCTGAATAATTTACCATCTATAGTTCTTGAAGAATGTGTTTACATCTGACAAATATTCAGAAAACTATGTTATATCTCATTGATTTTCTTAAAAATGCTTGAACATTTTAGTTCCTTTTCCTTGTATTTTTCTATTTAAATTCATTCTTAGAACAATTATCTTTACTATATCTCCTGAAAATAATTTAGAAATTTTTGAATGCTACTGAGGAATCAATCTTCCATGAAAAATAAAAGACTTGTTTTTGCATTTTGTTAATCATTTCTGCTATTCA
>CAUYQG010116643.1:0-12412 GCA_963574415.1 Tarsius wallacei | reverse complement strand
AGAAAGTGGAAAGTTTGCAGCGCTGGGCGGCCCAGGCTAGGGATTCGGGCGCGCACGTGCAGGGCTGGGGGCACCGGGGGCCGACACGCCGAGCTCGCCGTTTCTTTTTTTTTCTGCAAGCGAGAGGGGGGGGTGTTGTTGGTATCGCCCCCTCCTTCTCCTCCCCCCAGGGGTGAAAGTGCAAGAGGAAGTGCAGCCGCTGCCATCTTTCCTCCGCTCCGAACACACGGAGCCCGGGGCCGCAGCGTCGCCGCTCCGCTGCCGCCTTCGCCCGGCCCGGGGAAGGGCCCGCCCTGCCGCCGCCACCGCCCGCCCGCTCCAGCCGCCGCCGCCGCCGCCGCCCTTCAGGCTCCGGGACCGGGCCCGCGCCGCCGCCCCCGTGCGCGCCCAGCCGCCGCCGCCGTCTTCGCCTTTTGTTTCCTCCGCTCCGGCGCCCCCGCCCCGGCTCGCGCTTTGCAGGGGACGCAGCGCGCGCCCCCAGCGGGCCCGGGAAAAGCCGCGGCGCGCGCGCGCGCCTGCGCGGCGAACCCCCTCCTCCTCCTCCCCGCGTGCGCGCGCCCCTCTTGGCTGCGCGCCGGCGCCGCCTGGCGGGCGGGAGGGGAGGTGGCAGGCGCGTTTGCAGGAGGGGCGCACCTCTTCGCTTGCTTACCCCCCGGAAGGTAGACCTAGAAGGGGAGGCGGGCGGACGGAGAGGAGCGCGCGAGCCAGCGGGTGTGGGGTGGCTATGTGGGGGGTGGTGCACCCAGCCGTCTAGACTGTGCGACCCGGGCTGGGGGGGTGTGCGCCTGGCGCACCTGCGAGGCTACAGAGCCCAGAGCCGGCACGTGTGGGGAGTGTGGACACGTCTGCTGCGCCCCGCTTCTCGCTGCCTAGGGGAAGGGAGGGGGCGGGCAGGTGCAGCGGCCCGGCTAGCGGGAGGAGGCGGCGGCCATGGAGCGGGTAAACGACGCTTCTTGCGGCCCGTCGGGCTGCTACACCTACCAGGTGAGCAGACACAGCACGGAGATGCTGCACAACCTGAACCAACAACGCAAAAACGGCGGGCGCTTCTGCGACGTGCTCCTGCGGGTGGGTGATGAGAGCTTCCCAGCGCACCGCGCCGTGCTGGCCGCCTGCAGCGAGTACTTTGAGTCTGTGTTCAGCGCCCAGTTGGGCGACGGCGGAGCGGCGGACGGGGGTCCGGCTGATGTGGGGGGCGCGACGGCCGCCCCGGGCGGCGGGGCCGGGGGCAGCCGGGAGCTGGAGATGCACACCATCAGTTCCAAGGTGTTCGGGGACATTCTGGACTTCGCCTACACTTCCCGCATCGTGGTGCGCCTGGAGAGCTTTCCCGAACTCATGACGGCCGCCAAGTTCCTGCTGATGAGGTCGGTTATCGAGATCTGTCAGGAAGTCATCAAACAGTCCAACGTGCAGATCCTGGTACCCCCTGCCCGGGCCGACATCATGCTTTTTCGCCCCCCTGGGACCTCAGACTTAGGCTTCCCTTTGGACATGACCAACGGGGCAGCCTTGGCAGCCAACAGCAATGGCATCGCAGGCAGCATGCAGCCAGAGGAGGAGGCGGCCCGGGCAGCTGGTGCAGCTATTGCAGGCCAAGCCTCCCTGCCTGTGTTACCTGGGGTGGACCGCTTGCCCATGGTGGCTGGACCCCTGTCCCCTCAACTGCTGACTTCCCCATTCCCCAATGTGGCATCCAGTGCCCCTCCCCTGACTGGCAAGAGAGGCCGGGGCCGCCCAAGAAAGGCCAACCTGCTGGACTCGATGTTTGGGTCTCCAGGGGGCCTGAGGGAGGCAGGCATCCTTCCATGTGGTCTGTGTGGAAAGGTGTTCACTGATGCCAACCGGCTCCGGCAGCATGAGGCCCAGCACGGTGTCACCAGCCTCCAGCTGGGCTACATCGACCTTCCTCCTCCAAGGCTGGGTGAGAATGGGCTACCCATCTCTGAAGACCCTGACGGCCCCCGGAAAAGAAGCCGGACCAGAAAGCAGGTTGCCTGTGAGATCTGCGGCAAGATTTTCCGTGATGTGTACCATCTCAACCGGCACAAGCTGTCCCACTCTGGGGAGAAGCCCTACTCCTGCCCGGTGTGTGGGCTGCGGTTCAAGAGAAAAGACCGCATGTCCTACCATGTGCGGTCCCATGATGGGTCCGTGGGCAAGCCCTACATCTGCCAGAGCTGTGGGAAAGGCTTCTCCAGGTGAGGAAAGGCACTCCCATTGTCCCTTACTCCCCTGCCATGACCTTAGTCCTGGCTCATGAGACAGCTCCTTGGCAAGATCTGGGGGTGTGAGACTTGTAGGTATCAGTTGACCTCTCAGGGCCGTTCCGGGTTGGGGGGAGTGTTTTGGGGGCCCCAGTTTTGAGCTGGTGTGCCCACAAGCTGCTTTCTCTTCCTTCAGGGAAGTTCTCTGACACTAGGCGTGCCCTACTGTCTCTTCTCCTTGGGGCCTGTGGGAAGGGGCTGGATTCCTCAGGCCAGAGCCACCAGGCCTCACCATTCTTCTCCCTGGGCTCCCTTTGTGTTTCCGGCACCAGGCGTGGGGCCCCCTCTGGGGGCGGGAGACTGGGCTTCTCCAGCGACTTTCCCCGCTTGAATGGCTGCCGAGGGAGGGACTGGAACAAGTGCATCCGGGACTCCTTATGCTCCCCATGACACCAAATCCCCCAGCACAGTGCGTTGGCAATCATGGATCAGCAGAGTCCAGCTTTACCTCTCGCACAACCCTGGGATCACGGGACACAGAGTTGGGCACCCAGAGCGGTTTCTTAACACCAAAATCTTATATCTGCTCTGACCTGGTGGCTCCAGAGCTGGATGGAACCCCCAGAGCCCCTTTATGTTCTCAAGACAGAAAGGAAGGGGGGCAGGACCTTCTTTTAGATTCACTTTCCAGCGAGCCTGAGGGGAACTGAGGACTTGTCTGGGAGCAAAGGGTTCTGCTTTTCTCTTAAAGGCTGGTTTTAACTTGGATACAGGACCTTGTGTGTGTGTGTGAACCTAGGATTAGAGAACTCCCTCAGAGGGGCCCCAACCAGAAACCAGTCATACCGGTCAGGCAGCCCCTACCCACCTGCTCAGGCGGGCATCTGGCTTACCAGCCCAGCTGGGGACTTAAGGCTCCATCGCTGGCCTCTGGGGACTAAATTCCATCCGGGTGGCATTCATTGGCTGCCCGTGGCGGGAGAGGCTGGGGGAGGGGAACACTGAGTTTCTAAGGGGCTTTAGCCTGGACAATGAATCTCACATAACCCCTCCCAGAAAGGCTGCAGCAAGACAGCTCTGTCTCATTCTCAAGCTGCCGCCTCTGGTCCTAGAAATCATTGAGTTTCTGGTGGGGGGAGTTGGGGGGTGGGTAGGCAAGATCAGAGACAAATGCTCACTTCCCTTCCCCCTCTAGAGGAAACCAGGGCAGGGAGGCCTGGGCCTATGGAACCAAAGCTGGGTGGTGACTTTGTCTTTGTCATGCCGGAGTGGGGGCGAGGGAGTCCTCTCCAGCAGGAGGGGTGTGTAGGGGGTGGGGTCTGGCCAAGTGTGTGTGTGTGTGTGGTGATGAGGTCTGCCCAAGTGTGGGTGTTTGGGTGTGTGGGGGTGGTAGGGCCTGGCCAAATGTGTGTGTGTGTGTGTGTGTGTGTGTGTGTGTGTGTTGGGCTCTGGCCAAGTGTGTGTGTGTGTGGGGGGGGTCTGACCATGGGTGTGGGGCGGTGGGGTCTGGCCAAGTTTCTAAAGTCCCTCTTGGTTCTCTCTTTTCCAGGCCTGATCACTTGAACGGACATATCAAGCAGGTGCACACTTCTGAGCGGCCTCACAAGTGTCAGGTAGGGGCTGGGCCGGGGCAGAGATGGGCTGAAGGAGAAAGCTGCTGTTCTCCCAGCCACAGCCATGAGTGAGCTGATGTGTGTGCCAAGGGCCCGGCTGACTGACCACTGCTTTGCACACCTTCCCACTGTCCCTCTGCTCTCCTTTTTTGTTCTTCACCCCAGTCCCCCTTCCCCCACAGCTGACATTCCCTCCTTCCCAGTTGCTTGGTCCTGGTTCCCACTCTGTCTTCGTCTTCACTCTGTTGCTTGGCTGTCCTCTCCTGGTGTCTGCCGGCTCCTTGGATGGTGGGCCACATTGCACAAATGTTGTGTTTGGGGATCTGGCACCTCGCTGGGCCTGGTTGCTGTTTGTAAGGACTGCACAGTTTTAAAAAGGGCTCGTGGTGGTCCAGCCAATAACTCTTCCCCTGTCTGACCAGGGGAGTTAGACCTCCTCCTGGGTCCCCTCAGGTTAGGGCATAAGGCAGCAGGAGAGACAGGAAGTAGGGAGTGGGTGGTCTCATCTCCCTATGCTGGTACTTGTTTAACTCATCCTGAACCAGGGTTTCTGGAGGACTGGAGAGCAAGGTGGTCTCTTCTCTTGAGCCTTCTGTATATTAGCAGGTAGGGAAAGCTGGATCAGATTCTCACCCTTGGTTTGTCTGTAGGACAATATCTGGGGGCCCTGCTGGCACCCAGAAATTGAGTTTACTCTCCCAGCCACTGAGCTTTCCTGTGTGGACGGAAAACATGCCTCTCGGTTTTCCTTGGTTATTGCCCCACTCCCATGCTACATTACTGCCAACTAAGGGCTAGACACAGCTGTGAGACACTCACTACAACCTCTGATAGGATCACCTGCTTCTCTTTCTCCTGTTGGTAGCAAGGGGGGAGGGCTCAGGAAGACCGTAGGAAGGGATGGCTATGCTGTAGGAAGGACAGAGAGTCCCTAGAGGCCAGGTGTGGATGGTGTTCAAGATGCTAGGCTAGGTGGCCTCCCTGGAGGAGGATGACCCAGGGTGGGCCTGCTGGGATCTGTCTTTGCCTTGCTGCCTTCTCTCTCTCTGTCTCTGATTCTCTCATCACAGAGCACATTCTGACCCTCCTAGGTAGTGTGCTGAACAGCCTGGGCAGAGTAGGAGGAGCCCAGAGGGCAGTGGGGGCATGCCCGGTGGCCTGGGGGGGTAACCTGCACTCTCTGCCCTTTTTCCAGGTGTGGGTTGGGAGCAGCAGCGGCCTGCCGCCCCTGGAACCTCTTCCTAGCGACCTGCCATCATGGGACTTTGCCCAGCCTGCTTTGTGGAGGTCGTCCCATTCGGTTCCTGACACCGCCTTTTCCCTTTCTCTAAAAAAATCATTCCCGACCCTTGAAAACCTGGGCCCAGCACACTCCAGCAATGCTCTCTTCTGCCCAGCCCCGCCAGGATATCTGAGGCAGGGCTGGACCGCTCCAGAGGGCAGCAGGGCCTTTACCCAGTGGCCTGTAAGCTAATCAGGGCCTCCCTGGAGAGGGTTTACCATGGAGGGGAATGGGAGTAGCAGTTGGCCTGAGACCCTTGCTTTCGGGACAGGCCAGCAAGGTGGTTCTTGCCCACCGTGCCCCAGCTCTCCCCGGCTGACTTGGAGTCTTTCCCAGCTCAGGGCCCCCAAGTGAGGGTAGCAAGGAACACCTTTCTGGGTACTCCCACAGCCTCCGAGTTTCTTCCTGGGTTCTCTTGCCTTGTTTCCTCCCTTTAACAGATGGTACCCCTGGGCATCTGTCCTTGCCTAGGTAATTTTGGAGGTTTGTGCTTTCCCGGGAACTAAGCCACCAGCTTATCTACTTCCCCTCCCCTGGCATTGCTTCCCATAAGGCATAGGGTTTCTAGAGTGGGGCTTGGCCACCCCTCCCCCCGCTCTGGGAGTGAATCTGCCTACAGAGAAGACTGGCACCACTCCAATAGGGTCAACCCTTGCTGCCCTCTTCCCTTCCTGCTCAGATGGGTCCTGCTTTCATTTCTTGCTAGTGTAGTAGACTATTGTGTTTTTTGAGGCGTATTAGCAGCTTTGCTCAGGAACTAAACTAACAAGTAACTTTATATTGGGCCACCCCAATGTATGACTTTGGGGGCTGATAAAGCAGGTGTAGACCCCCCTCCCCCGGATCCCACTAGTGTGCCCTTTAGCCCCCGCAGGCTCCGCGGGGAGAACAGGAGTGATGATAAAAGTTTTCATTCTAACATTCGAGGCTTTGTGTGTTTTGTCCTTGGTCTGTGTCATAACACTGACATCATTGTTCCCTGGTGTACGAGCCTGCTCCTGCTCTGCCCTTCCAACACACACTCTGCAGGCCCCACCTCCGGCCCTGTAGACAGAACCCCCCTAACAAGACCCAGCCGGGGAAGGCATGCAGGCTCTTGTGTTCTGGTATGACCAACCAAGTGTGCTGGGGCTTGGTTAACCAGCAGGGGCATCTGTTTGGCATGGTGTGGGATGCAGAAAGCATCAGAGGTGAAAAGACAGCTCTCTGGGATGGCTCTCTTGTGCCTTTGGTTGGCTGGGCACAGTCCATACCTCTCATTCCCTCCTGATGCTGCAGAAGATGAAAGAGGACACTTACAGAGACTGGTGCCACAGCTTGAGCGGAAAGGCCATCCAAATGGAGGGGCGGGAAGCCTCAGATCTGGCAGTGACACACGGTCTTCCTAGGACTTGACCTGAGTATCCTTAACTGGCCCAGATGCCCCAGGTGCTGCTGGATTTGTGAGCTCAGTGGGCTGGGGCATTTTCCCCACATGGAGTTCAGCCTGAAGCTGAGGCTGGAACAGCTGGGACCTCTCCCCTTTGCTTCTACTGGTCCCACTACTCAGGGGATGGCTAGAAAAGGAATGAATTGAAGTGGGCATACACACCAGACAAGCAGGGCTGAGAAAGCCGGTGCAGGAGCTGGACCTTCATGCATTGCTCTTAGACTTTTCCAGGGCTATGGGAGAAGGCTACTCAAGACACCCCTGAGGCTGCCGGAGTTCAAAGGCCACCAAGGGTGGGAGTTTACACTAGTGTCCTTGGTACCATTGGGCCCCATTCCCAAGCTGCTCAACACTTGGGAAGAAAAATATGAGGAAGTCTGGGAGGAGAGCATGACGGGGATTCGGTATCGAGTAGTGATGACCAGAGGTGATGACCTAAGGTCATGGTGGCTGGGCCAGGACCTGGCAGGCTTGCCTTCTAACAGTAGCAGGTTGCCTAAGCGCAGGGATGTGGGCAGGGCAGCCGTTCCCAGCACTACAGCAATCAGCATTCTGCTGTTGGCTCGCTCTCTTCCCATCAGGGTCCCTCTGTCTTTTCCCTGTTTCCAGGACAGAAAGTACTTTTCTTCTGCGTTGTCCCAGTCTGGAGGTTCTGGATGTCCCTTTCTTTGAAATCTGTCTCTCCCTCAGCCGCTTCTCTTTTTTCCTGGGTCTCATGAGCATACTCTTTCATGTTCTGTGTTGTCTGAACTTCTGGCAGGGCTGGACTTAGACTCATTACGCTTTCACCACTTCCCCAGAAAACCTGGGGACTCCAGCTACAGAGGGTCAGTCCTGGCGCAGAGAAGCCAACAATCACTTCAGCTTGGCTTTGTAACACAGTGAAAGCTTTTGTTGTGTTTGTGCTTTTTTTCCCCCCAACAGCAGATTTACATTCCTAATTATGTTTGCTCAGGCTAAAGTTAGCTTTCATTCCTTGAGAGATAATCAATGGAGAATGGGGTGGGGGAAGCCAGCCTGGTCCAGGATTTTAATTTTGCTTAGCTAATCCCCAAATGGATAATCCACTTGTGGATAATTGAGGTTTGGCTGTCCATCATCTTTAGGTGGCAAAGCCTTTGGAAGACAGATCCCAAAAAAAGGTTGGAAGAGAAACAAGGCATCTCTTTCATATCCCTCTGGTGGCTCCCTCTCCCTGGGACTGTGGGAAACAGAATCCTGAATGTGTGCTTTCAGTCCCATTTTCTTACACCTGGTCCATGTTGGTTCCTTTGAGTTCTGAGACTTAGAGCACATCCCTCTCATCACTGGAGGGTGGTCCTCGGGTCACTGGCAAAGCCTGCTCTTGTCCCCAGATAAATCAACAGATGCACTTCTCTTTCCTGATGGTGTTTGTGGAAACCCTTGCTTTGGTTTACAGGCTGGGAAGATTCTGAGTTTTCTTCTCCCAATGTGGTCTATCATTGGGTCACAAGGTCCCTGACAGAGGTGAGGCCCACCTGTGGCCATGAGAGCAAAAGTCCATATTGCTCTCTGAGTCCCCTAAGTGCTGGAATTTTCCTGCACAGATCCTATTACCTTTCCCTATCAGGGGAGTCCTGGGTTCCAAGTACCATACACCATGTTAAGAAGTATCAACACCTTTCCCTCACCAGAAGCTACCTCTACTGAATTGAGATGGACAGGGTTGGAGGCTGTTTCACATGCCAATTGCCCCATGTCCTCTCATGGCCTCTATTTGTCCAACTGTAAATTGGGAAAGATAAGAATACCTAAGGGAGGCCAGGAGGATTGGTGGAGTACTGGCCTGACTGTGGGGAGTATATGCTAGACTTTCTCTAATAGCTGAGGCTTGTCTTTGGGCAAGTTTATTTTCTTTTTTCTCTCTCTTTTTTTTTGAGTTGGAGTCCCATTCTGTTGCCCAGGCTGGAGGCAGTGGCACGCTCATGGCCACCCCAGTGTTGACCTGCTGGGCTCCGGAGATCCTTCCGCCTTGGCCTTCCAAGTAGCTGGAACTACAGGCACGTGCTACCACGCCTGGCTAATTTTTTGATTTATTGTAGAGATGAGATCTCACCAAGTTGCCTGGGCTGGTGTCAAACCCATGGGCTCAGGCAGTCCGCTCACCTCAACCTCCCAAAGTGCTGGGATTAGAGGCTGAGCCACCAAGCCCGGCCTTTTTTTTTTCTTCTGTGAGTTGGAGTCTCACTCTGTTGCCCAGGCTGGAGTGCAGTGGCATGCTCAATAGCTATAGGAGCCTCAACCTGCCGGGTTCAGGTGATCCTTCTGCCTCAGCCTCCAGAATAGCTGGACCACAGGTGCACACCACCACATGCAGCTAATTTTTTGATTTGTTACAGAGATGAGATCTTGCCAAGTTGCCTGGGCAGGTCTCTAACCCCTGGGCTCAGGCAGTCCTCTCGCCTCTGCCTCCCAAAATGTTGGGATGACAAGTGTGAGCCACTGTGCCCGGCTGGGCAAGTTTGCTTTCTAAAGTTAGCTTCCTCTTTTTTCATATGAATAAACTGAATACATAAAACAGATAAAAGTAGTAATTCATTAGCATAAATTGTTCTGTTCAAATTTGTAATGTTTACTTTAAAAGACAATGACTGAGAAGAGCAAGGCCTGTGCTAACACACATAGATATTCGGGATTAGGGAGTAAACAGTGGCATCTTCTACCTCCATAGCACTGCATGCATTTGTTTCTTGCTTTGAGATCGATACCATTTGTAGGTGGTGACAGTGTTCAGACACTTAACCTTGAGATCTTAGGGTTTCAGGACATGTTTCTGTTAAAGAGAGACTGTTGGCTCCATCCTAGCACAAGTTAATGTGATGGCAGATCTTCAGTGGGTTAACATCAATCAGTAACACACTTAAGGTGAATGTTGCTTTCCCTTATGGTTCTAAAACAGTAAACACACACAAAGAGGCAAGAAATGAGTCAGAATTGACTAGAATCCCTGAAACACCCCCATGGAACCAAAATAGCCTGAAAACCAGTGGATTCAGCTCAGAGCTTTCCTGGCATTCTGTGACCTCCAAGGCTGGAGGGCCTTTTGCAAACCCTAGCTCAGGAAGGGATGTTGGGTGGAGATCAACAGCTGATACTAATTCAGGTCCTCAGGTACAAGAAATGCCTGGTGACCTGGGGCCTCCTTCCCAGGGTGCTGGTGCTGACCTTCAGCTCCTGGGTCATCTGACCTTGGGACCTGGCTGTGAGTTGGTGCTCAAGCAGCTCATACCACAGCTTTCCATGGCCATGCCCTCTGGAGGGTGATAACAGGCCTGCCACGGAGGGCTGCTTCAAGGATGGATTGCATTAGATAAGTGCCTCTAAAAGGCTATGTGTGGTGCCTGGTTGGCACAGAATGACTGCTCGATTAATGCAGGGTAGTATCAACATCCTTGTTATTACCAGCACTTTTCCAACTTAACATTTCACAAATGTTCTCTGGCCTTTGTTCACTCTGTTAATTCTCACATTAGCAGAATTGACACGATCCTTTTTTTATGGACTGCTTTTTCAAAATTCAAACTCACTAAAATATTATGAAGCATTATCTCTATGCTTTGTCCTGCCTTTCCTTTTCCCTGTGTCTGAAACTAATGTCACTACTGAATAAAGCAATTAAATTAAATGTGTAAAGCAACTAGGGGAAACCCAGAGATGGAGAACAGGAAGCCTGGTTGATTTCCCAATAACTCATCTGTAAATTCACTCATAACCAGAGCACCTAAAGTCAATTCTTAATGTTTAAGAATGAGCAAACGTGTAACTCTTCATCTTGTGTAGTACAGATCTTAGCTTGCTGTGCTCTAGGTATGTTTGTGGTAGCCATTTGGAACCAGTGATTCCAACCCAGATGTCCCATGAGGAGGCATCATGGGAAATAAGAGCAGCCACTTGGCATTCTGGGTAGAGAGACTGAGCCAAACTCTAAAGCTCTCACCAAAAGGAAGTCCATGTGATGGCCAGAAACTGCTATTGCTGCATGGTGCACTTGGTGGGGAGTCAGGTGTGGAATGCTGGAGTTTGCCTCATCCTGTTTTCCTTTCTGCCCTCAGACCTGCAATGCTTCTTTTGCCACCCGAGACCGTCTGCGCTCCCATCTGGCCTGTCATGAAGACAAGGTGCCCTGCCAGGTGTGTGGGAAGTACTTGCGGGCAGCATACATGGCAGACCACCTGAAGAAGCACAGCGAGGGGCCCAGCAACTTCTGCAGTATCTGTAACCGAGGTAATCTGCCCACTGTTTCCTCACTTCCAGAGGATGGGCCTGAGCCTGTGTGAGGTCCAGGGGTGTTCTGACCCCTCTGCCTCAGATTCTACTCTTTGCACGGTCCTCCTTTCCCACTGAATGTTAAACACCTCCATTGCCCACCTAGCTGTTTGCCACTCTTTCCTTCCCAAGAATCTTGGGGTGCTTGGAATGGGAAGTTCCAGGAGAGCAGCAGGTGGGAACAGAAGGAGAGAGGTTATTCCCAAGTTTGGGCCCGAAACTCACCTGCTGCTCAGGTGGCAGGGTGGATGCATTTTGCAGACACCACTGAACTACCAAGGTTGCTGGGAGAGTCATTAGGTCCCAACATGAGAGAAGGGGTTCTGCTTGAGAGTGTTTGCTGGCTGATTCCCTGGCATATATAATTCAGCAGCCAGGAAAGGCGGTTAAGTCTGGAAAGAAGAGGGGGCAGAAACTTTCTAGCACAAATAGTCAGACTCAGGTAGATTGTGGCCTTGAGAGAAGAAAGCAGAAGATGCTCTGAGCAGGCAGCATTCTTGAGGACGAGGTGGGCCTAGGTAGTATCTAAACTGTGGCAGTGGTGTCGTATTGGATGAAGTCAGGCCGGTCCATGAGGTTCTGCTGGGTCTAGTTGGCTGTTGAAAGTGTCGGAGGTTTGTGTTTTGTGAGCGCCGCATCACTGGAGGAGGCTTGTGCTCTAACTGTGTTGAAGGAGGTCTGGAACAAGCTGTCTGTGTGAGCATGAGGAGGCTTCTGCATGGTGTGCTTGCTTTGGCCAGGTGAGGACATTGCTGGGATGTCCTTATCTCCTGGGGCACTCTTATCCCAATGCTTCTGGAAGTCTGGGGTGTGGCTTAGTGGGTTGAGCACTGAACTAGGAGTCAAAGGATCCAGGGTTTAGTCCTAGCCCCTCACTGTGTGGCCTCGAGTTCTCCCTTCCCCCTCTAAGCCTTAGTTTCTTCATCTCTCAAATGGGGTTAAGAACACCCCCCTTCACCACCTCACAGGGTTGTTGTGAGGATCCCAAGAGACAAGGTACATGAAAGTCCTCACAGGAGCTGCTCACTTGTGAGGTCCCATCCTTACACTTTGTAACAATATTAGGAAAGACAATGCTCACTGACACTGTGGTTTGGACCAGGCACTATACCCCTGCAGGCACTGGCTAGAATCACTAGGTGCCTATACATGTCTGTGTGCCTTGAGGTTCCCAGGGGAGGGAGATTGCTAAGTAGCTGGGTATCCCTGGTGTCCTGGAACTGCGTTCCTCCCTAGGACTTCACACCTGGAGTTTGTACCGCCAGGACACCTGCTATGAAAGTGGGGAGGTAGAGCTGGGCCTGGTGGCTCACACCTGTAATCCCAGCACTCTGGGAGGTAGAGGCAAGAGCTTTGCCTGAGCCCAGGGGTTTGAGACCAGCCTGAGCAACTTGGCAAGACCTCATCTCTACAATAAACCAAAAAATTAGTTGGGTGTGGTGGTGTGCGCCTATAGTTCCAGCTACTTGGAAGACTGAGGCAGAAGGATTGCTTGAGCCCAGCAGGTTGAGGCTGCAGTGGTTGGGAGCATGCCACTGCACTCCAGCTTGGGCAACAGAGTGAGACTCCAATTCAGAAAAAAATAAGTGGGGAG
>CAUYQG010116641.1:0-14304 GCA_963574415.1 Tarsius wallacei | reverse complement strand
TTTGATTTATTGTAGAGACGAGGTCTCACCAAGTTGCAAACCCCTGGATTCAAGCAATCCTCTTGCCTCTGCCTCTCAAAGTGCTGGGATTACAGGCGTGAGCCACTGTGCCCGACTCAAATAACATATTAAGTACAGAGTGGTACAAGGATCTGGAGCTGGGCATCTCACTTGTTATTTGCAGTGAGAGATGAGCCCCAACGCGGCCCAAGTAGATGCTTCCTATAATTGGGTAGCTTGATTTTAGGCAATGTCATCCTACAAAGGCAGAGCAAAATAACTAGTTGCCTATCTGTGGGGGAGAGCCTATATGTTTGATATTGAGACTTGGATTTTCCACCCACCCTCTGTGCACAAAGATCAAGATCTATTCCTATTCTCCTTGACTTTGGGGGTTTCCCACAGATGAGGTCCCTTCTTTGGGAGTGGGGCTCCTGGTTTTATTCTGCAAGTCCAGGCGATCTGTCTAATTTTGTTTTTTCCTTACTGATTCAGCTTGGTTCTGTCTCCTTTTCATCTTTGATTATATGTATAAGCACACATAGAAGGCAGAGACGGGGAAGGAGATTTTTTCTTACCCTACTCTTCTACCTAAAGGGACATTTCTCATCCCCATCTCCCTACCCCTCTAAGATCAGGTGTCCCTCCTCTCCCGTCTTGAAATGAATGAATGCTGTATAGGAACAGCACCTTCACCATAGCAACTGGTGGAATAGCAGCAGCTCACTCACTCACCTCCATTGACATCCATAAATGCTCGAAGTGAGTTGGTGAGGTCCACCATGGCAGTAGAGTTGGCTGGGAAAGAGGGTACGGTTAAAGCGCTTCCTATGGATAACGTGCCGGGGCTGACCTTGCCATCTGGGGACGGAGCAGGAAGACTGTTACTTACGTCGCCTGAGGGAAACCCACCGGTCCAATCCCCCATTGCTGAGACAGGTCTGGATTTCGGACCCAAGGTGATGTTCCCTTCTTGATTCTCAACCCATAGGCTCTGGAACTCCTAGAGCTAAAAACGTGTGGTGAGGAAGGGCAAATGGAACAACAAAGCACCCGGGCACGCAGGAGTCTCCAGAGCACTGGGAACCATTGAAATTCACTGCTCTGGGGAAAGTGGTACGGTAACTTCCTTCTCTGGGCCAAGACCATCTCCCTGCTGCTTCTACTCTTAATAAGTGGATAAGTGGTGCCTGCCCTGCAATTCCTGTCTACTGAAGTATGACTCAGCATATAAAATCTAACGATGCTAGCATTAAGAGATAAACAGAGACAGGAAAACAGCCTGAGAATGGGGCCATCCTGGGACCAGGAGCCCCCATGCAGAGAAATCCGTCACCTGGTTACCGAGACTCCCAGCTGACTAGGAGGCTGGCTTCAGTTCAGACAGGAGACCACAGGGGTTTCCAGCAGCATATGAAACCTGGTTCAGATGCTGGGGTCAGCAACCTAGAGGTCCTGAATGCTGACAGGGACAGCTGAGAACAGGCCCACACACGGCCAAGCATAGACTAAAGGGACTGCCCTTTGGCATGTGGCTCGAGGGCAAGCTTCTGGGCCACGAGTAACCTCTGTGGGCGTCCCATTTAGCAGTTATTTTGAAAGGCAGTGCTGCTTTCTGCCCCTGCTTCCCTGACATGTAGGTTCCTCAAATGAGCTGGCTTTGAGAATCTGCATCAGGTACAAATCCAATCTCTTGTGTGGACCCTGAAACACTGAGGCCATTGCCCAGAACCTCAAGCTGACTACAGTGTTTCCAGAGAGCATGCTGTCTTCTTCTAAGGTGATAGAACAAATCAAGCAGAAGGCTAGCCCTGGAAGGCATGGGAAGGAGTCAGGAGACCCAGGCTATAGTTCTGATCTTGTCACTGACTTGGTTGGTCAGCTTAAGGAAATCACTTCAGCTTTCAGAGTCCAATCAATCCCAACTAAAAATGGGTACAAGTTAGCATGCTTCTTCTTCTATTACAGAAATGCGGGGGAGGACAAACTACAAAGATCAAAACCCTCTGAAGTACTGAAGTGTTGGAATCATAAGTCTTATCTGCCAGGAAGAATATAAAATTATTTCAAATCACCCCAAGGCTGAGCAGCACTCACCTGATGATGGCGCTGGTGAGCAGAATCGTTGGTTGGCTCCTGAGGCCAAGATACCTTCTCCTGCTGCTTGGGGGGGAGTGAGCACCCGGGTGGCATTTGGGGGTGAGCCCAGTGGCCTTGAATCTGTCAACGGAGGTCCTATCTGTGATTGGACAGTCTTTCTTTGCAAAGTGCTGGTGTTCTCGATGCTGGCACAAGAGCTGGGAATGGAAGGGGGCAGGCTTGGGACAGGAACCAAACTCCTCTGGGGGCAAGAGCTGGGGCCAGTGGCATTCTCTGTCTTCACAATGATGCCGACGGTGTGGTTTTGAAGGCCCCCAGCCGCTGGTGGCGTGAGGGGCCGGGGCCAGCCTTGCCGGTGTGAGAGGCCTGGTAGGGGGGTGTTGGCGCCTGGAAGTCGCCGGGGGTCCGTGGAATCAGTGGGGCTGCTGTAGAGGTGTGGGCCATTGGCTTTCACCTCTGTGTTCACTGGCCCGTTGGCAGTCCCACAAGGGGCTTTCTTGGATTTTTCCGCACAAGAACTGCAGCCGATGTCCTCTAGGGCTGGGGGCTGGTGGGGTGGAGAGCAGCTCAGGGAATTCTGGGTGCTAATCCCTGAGGGGCAGGACAAGGGGTAATGGGAAGGTGTAGGTGCCTTGTCAGCTGTTTGCAGGGAGGTGGTGATTGAGCTGTCAGTCACAATAACAGGCTTAATATCAGCCTTCTCTGTCTGTTCAGAGTCCCAATGCGAAGGCATCTGCTTAGCAGATAAATGTTTCAATATGCTGCACTGGAGCGCAACAACACTACAGAGCCACTGCAATGGAAGGAGAGGAGAGGAGAGGAGGGTGAGAGGCCTGGGAGGCGTTGGTCCTTCCTGCCACAGCGGCCAGGGCTACAGCAGAGTTGACAAGCAGTTTCCGAGGTCCCACTGCAAATGCCCAGAAAGGGTGTGCTCGACTTCTGACAGGACTCCGTTTCCATTCCCAGCAAGGCTTGTGGGCACACTCAGCAGGCAACACCCTGGTCAGCAGAGCTTGAGATTTGCATTTGGCTCCACCCCTAAGGCTCACCTTGTGACCAATATTCAGCAAGTACCCAGAGCTCCTGTGGTGTGTCCAGCACTATCACCTCTCTAAGGGTTTACTCATCTTCTACTACAGTATATATGCGCCCATCTCACAGTGCACTAGGGGACCGATGAAGAGAAACAGACTGGTTGACTCTGTAGTTCTCTTACTTTGGGATTTGAGCCAGAGGTACTCTCTGGAATACTCAACTCTTGGAAAGTTAGGGTGAGGGTGGGTAGGGACAGGGACGGGAATGACACTGAGGCTACTTGCAATAACAGCTGTGATGAGATGGAAGGAAGATTGGATTTGGAATCCCAGCCCTGCCTTCACTCACCTCTTGCTGCTCTGCCTGGGTGGCTAAGTGCTCAGAGTTCAAAAGGTGCGTCTGTGATTCCTCAGGGATCCCATTGCAGATCAGCTCCCCATCCCGAATGGCCGCGGGTGCAATGAGAGGGGGTGGAAACTGGTACTGAGATTTTATAGCATCGGGAACCTGTTCAGGATAGATAGAAGGAGGAAGGAGAGGGAGATAGTACCAACAAGTCCAGTTGATTCTGCCCTGGCACACTGTCCTGTCTGCGGTGCTAGTGCCTAGGGACCATCTGTTTTGTGGTCCACCGAGGATAAGGAGGCCAGTGCTCCACCTGCTCTGCTTCCTCCACCTTTTTGACTCTGATACGCACACTATGGCCTGAAAAGGCACAGAAATGGAAACAGCAGGTGTGGCCCGTGCTTTTCTTCATCAAGGTCTAAGGCCTGCAGAACCCAGAAACCACTGCATGCTACCTTCTGCACTGGCCTGAAAGGTGTAAGACAGATACTAGGCAGGTCTTTAAAGTGGTACTCTAGGTTCTTGCTGCTCAGTGTCAAGTTTGGGAGGTGGGTGACCAGTAACTGAGAAGTAAGAAGATAAATGAGTACACATGCATGGCAGAAATGCTCAGCATGAGGCCTGGCTCATGATAAGCACTCAATGTTTGTTTTCTTCATCCATTCATTCATGACTCATAAAACGACTGAAGACCTCTTTTCTCCACAAAGACAGAAGACACACTGAACCACAACATGTAAGAATGAAAGAGCCACACAAGCAAAGAGTCATTCATACATTCAACCAACATTTATTGAGCACCTCCTGTGTCTGGGCACTGTTCCAAGTCCTAAAGATCCAGAGATGAATAAAACTTAAGCCTTGCCCTCAAGGAGCTCACAGTCTAGTGGGGAGATAAACACAGAAATATTACAGTACAATGTAATGGATTCTAGAATAGAGGCATCTCTAAGGTGGCATAAAAAACACAAAGACGAGTGTTTATTTTAGATCAGGGGACAGGAGCTTGGAATTAGGAAAGTCAGTGTTTGTGCTGAGACCTGGAAGTTGACAAGAAACTTCCAGACAGATAAGAGAAATAAGGGTAGGGGAAGAGCCCATAAGGCACAGAGATGTGAAAGCACTTAGCAGATTTGTAAAAACTCCAGAGAACCAAAGACTTAGTGACCAAATTCTTATGCAGGGTTAAGGGAAAAGGAACTGAAAATGGCCCAGGACTATGGTTTGAGGGACTGGATAGATAGCTGTCATTTGCTGAAATAGGAATTGCAGGAGGAACAGCAGATTTGGAGAGGCAGAAGACTTTTGGTCTTAGGTAGGGTGAAACTAAAGTGTGGGAGATATGAACCCAGATATGAGGAGAAAGGCAAGAAATAGGAGTTCGGAGTCATCATCATTTAGTAGGTGCAAAGGGCTTTCTGAGATCACCCAGAATGGGATGAGGAGGAATGGGGCAGTGGGCTAGTCTAAGGCTGCCCGCTGGGGAAGAGTAAAAGGGAACTCTCAATCAAGATATCAAGTTCTCAGCAGATTTTGCCTGAATTGCTACAATCAAGGGTAAAGGCCAATGTTCCAGGAGGGAGCTAGAGTTTCTTGCCAATGTCTTATGGTGGTATAATCCTCATTTCAATCAAACTGTTCAAGCATAAAATGCTTTGCAGTCAACTCATGCTCTTGGATTTTCCTCAATGGAGAAACACTTTAAAAAGCGGGAGGGGGCACCACACAATGACAGAATTTTATCAAGGTCTCCTGACCTATTCACTTCTGCAGCCAGGCTCTCTTCCAGATCTACACGGTGAATAACAGATTCTGGATTACTTTTAGATTTGTTTAGCTGAGATATGAAACAAACCACCTCTAATATTCCTTACTCCTACCCAAAAACATTTGAATGTAATTTTAGGAAACTAAAATGAAGTATAAATATTTACTCAGTTAATAGTTTGTTAGCCGGGTGTGGTGGCTCATGCCTGCAATCCCAGCACTTTTAGAGACTAAGGTGAAAGAACTGCCTGAGCCCAGCCTGGGCAACTTGGCGAGGCCTTGTCTCTACAATAAATCAAAAAATTAGCTGGGCATGGTGATGCACACCTATAGTTCCAGCTACTTGGAAGGCTGAGGCAGAAGGATCTCCTGAGCCTGGCAGGTTGAGGTTGCAGTGACTGTGAGCATGACACTGCACTTCAGCCTGGGCGACAGAGTGAGACTCTGACTCAAAAAAAAAAGAAAAAGAAAAAGAAAAGAAAAGAAAAGTTTGTTATACAATTTAACAGTTAGCATCTTGCTAGTGATGATACCTACTGGAGGTGACAGCAGTGGTATGACTGATTTTAAAGTGTGGCTGCCACCAAGTGGCCATATTTGAGAATTGCTGGTTTCTGTTGGCACATATATGGGTGTGTGTGTGTGTGTGTGTGTATATGGTGCTGGAGGTAGGTTAACAAAATGAGGGAACTGAATGGTTTAAGAAACATCCTAGCCGGGCTCGGTGGCTCAGCCTGTAATCCCAGCATATTGGGAGGCTGAGGTGAGTGGATTGCCTGAGCCCGCGGGTTCAAGACCCGCCTGGGCAATTTGGCGAGACCTCATCTCTACAATAAATCAAAAAATCAGTTGGACGTGGTAGCGCGCGCCTGTAATTCCAGCTACTCGGAAGGCCGAGGCAGAAGGATCACTGGAGCCCAGCAGGTCGAGGCTGCGGTGGCCGGGAGCAGCCACTGCACTCCAGTCTGGGCGACAGAGCGAGACTCCAACTCAAAAAAATAAAAAAGAAACATCTTCCATACCACTAAATGCTTTTTTTTTTGAGTTGGTGTCTCACTCTGTGGCCCAGGCTGGAATGCAGTGGCATGCTCACGGCCACCCTAGCATCAACCTGCTGAGCTCCGGTGATCCTTCCACCTCAGCCTTCCAAGTAGCTGGAACTAGAGGTGTGCACTACCACATCCAGCTAATTTTTGATGCATTGTAGAGATGAGGTCTCGCCAAGTTGTCTGGGCTCGTCTTGAACCTGTGGAGGCAGGCAATTCATTCACCTTGGCCTCTCAAAGTGCTGGGATTACAGGCTGAGCCACCAACCCCAGCCTAAATGTTTTTCAAGGAGGAATATTTTTCTTTCAATCTCTAAGCACACTTTGGCAAAAATCAAGTGCATATAAATGTTAGGTACAGCTATGCCACAATTTGGGGTATAGATGATATATTAATGGCAATCTGGGAAAATAGTTTTAACTTTCCCTTAGACATATTCTTAAGTCCCTGAGCTGGAAATAGCTGCTTACCTTCCACATGGCTCTCTCTGCTTAACCACACCTACCTTCACCTCACCAGATAGTCTAGGACAGGGGCCATCCAACAGCAACGAACAGGATGAGTGTCAGGAAAGATGGCAGTAATAACAGAGAACATCTGAGTTTGGTGGGATGGCCTAAAGGATGCTTATCCTTTGGAAAACTAGAGACTTACAGACTTTGGAGGCCAACTTGGGGTTTGGTCCTCATAATCACGACCACCATTCTCAAGTTTTAAAATGTAAGGTCACATCCATTATTTGCTGAAGCACCACAAAAATCTCAGGGACTTCTGTTTCTCCCATCTGTGGAATTGGGACAATGATCCGTCTATCCCACGAACGAAATCAGAGACTACTATCTTGCCTGCACTAGGCTGTGACTCACCTTCAAGCTTCTTCTTTTGACCGACTGGAGCACACGGCGGTTAGGAGGGTGCTTCTTGTGGATTCGGTTCAGAAAGTCCACTTTGACAACGTGCTGTGAGATGGTGTCCTGGAAACGATCAAATACCTGGCACCGATTGCTCAGTGTCATATTCTTCTGGTTCAGCTAGGGACAAAGCAGACATATCCCTGTGGTGAGCTTCAAAAGGCAATCCCCTCTAGTTAACCTCATTCTCTGAATTTAAAATCTAGAAGCCCCCGGCCACATGGTTTCCTTCAGTCAGAAGCTAGGATGTCAGCACTCCTGTCAGAGGGAACATGGATAAGACTTTCCCCTCAGCCCTACCCATTCCAGTGGAGAAGAGCTGGCATGTCCTTGTTCCCTAGAGAGGCTTGAGGAAGATAGGAAATAGGGAATTAGCCAAGATGTGCTATTCCAAATTCAGCCTCTGATAGTCTTCTGCTTCAGCTCAGAGCACCCTTTCTCAGGGTACCCTAATAGCACAGGTTTCAAAGGAGACATAGGCCTTGCCTGTCAAAAAATCCAGACTGCCCAGCAAGGACCTCTCTCTCACAGGAAGCAGGACTGTGTCCTACATAGGAGTTTGGCTGACAAACGGGTCAGCGCCAGAGTTCTGTGTGCCCTGTCCTATACCTACTCCTTAGTACCAGGGAGCATTAATGAAGCCATCTTGATATCAGCCTTCCCCTATGGGAGGCAGAAAACCTTGGATTGCTTTTTTTTGAGTTGGAGTCTTACTCTGTAGCCCAGACTGGAGTGCAGTGGCCGCTCCTGGCCACCGCAGCCTCAACCTGCTGGGCTCAGGCGATTCTGCCTCAGCCTTCCAAGCTGGAACTACAGGTATACGCTACCACGCCTGGCTAATTTTTTGATTTATTGTAGAGATGAGGTCTCGCCAAGTTGCCCAGCCGGGTCTTGAACCCACGGGCTCAGGCAATCCACTCACCTCAGCCTCCCCAAGTGAGGGATTACAGACTGAGCCACCGAGCCTGGCTTTTTTTTTTTTTTTGAGATGCAGTCTCACTCTGTCGCCCAGGCTGGAGTGCAGTGTGGCATGCTCATGGCCACCGCAGCCTCAACCTGCTGGGCTGAGGTGATCCTTCCGCCAGTCTTCCAAGTAGCTGGAACTACAGGCGCATGCCACTGCATCTGGCTAATATTTTTGATTTATTTAGAGACGAGGTCTCACCCTGTTAACCCATGCTGGTCTCAAACCCCTGGGCTCAGACAATTCTCTCACCTCTGCCTCCCAAAGTGTTGGGCAGCCTTGACCTCCTGGGCTCAAGACAAACCTCCCACTTCAGCCTCTCAAATACCTGGGACTACAGATGCACTAACATGCCCGGCTAATTTTTTTTTTTTAACTTTTTGCAGAGATAAGGTCTCGCTATGTTGCTAACGATGGTCTTGAACTTCTAGGCTCAAGCAGTCCTCCTGCCTCTGCATCCCAAAGTGCTGGGATTACAGGAATGAGCCACCACCTTGGCCAAGTTTCCTCTTCTATATCTAGTTCCCTACACTTTAATTTAAAAGAAAGAGCTTGTTGTAGCAGCTTCCTAATTAGTAAATTAGGAAAAACTTTTAAGAGGCTAATAAAAAATTAACCAACTAATAGTTTCTCATTTGCTGGAAAGCTGCTCTTGAAGGTTCATATTTACGTAAACTGCTTATAGCTATTTTTTTTCTGCTTTAGCAGGAAGCAAAATAAGACATTCAGACCGAGCTTCCTCGATAAATCTTTGAGTGGCATGCTTTAAAAGAATACAAAGTAACTCATCTCTTTCACTTGTGCAAATCTTTTTTTTTTTTTTTTGAGTCAGAGTCCGTCGCCCAGGCTGGAGTGCAGTGGCACACTTGCCGCTACTCCAGCGTTGACCTGCTGGGCTCTGGCAATCCTTCTGCCTCAGCCTTCTAAGTAGCCAGAACTACAGGCACCAGAACTATAGGTGCACGCTACCATGCCTGGCTAATTTATTTATTTATTTATTGTAGAGATGAGGTCTCACCAAGTTGCCCAGGCTGGTCTCAAACCCCTCGGCTCAGGCAATCCTATTGCCTTGGCCTCCCAAAGTGCTGGGATTACAGACTGAGCCACTGAGCCCGCCCTCCCCGCCTTTTTTTAGTAGGAGTCTCTCTATGTCGCCCAGGCTGGAGTGCAGTGGCATGCTCACAGCCACTGCTGCCTCAACCTGCTGGGCTCAGGTGATCCTTCCACCTTCTACCTCAGCCTTCCAAGTAGCTGGAACCACAGGCGTGCGCCAACATGCCCGGCTAATTTTTTGACTTATTGTAGAGATGAGGTCTCACCAAGTTGCCCAGGTTGGTCTTGAACCTATGGGCTCAGGCATTCCTCCTGCCTCCACCTCCCAAAGTGCTGGGATTATAGGTACGAGCCACTGTGCCCAGCTCTAAACTTTTTTTTTGAGTTGGAGTCTCACTCTGTCCAGGCAGGATTGCAGTGGCACACTCCCATGGCCACCCCAGCGTCAACCTGCTGGGCTCTGGCAATCCTTCCGCCTCAGCTTCCAAGCAGCTGGAACTACAGGTGCGCACTACCACCACCGGTTCATTTTTTATTTTATTGTAGAGACAAGGTCTTGCCAAGTAGCCCGGGCTGATCTCGAACCCATGGGTTCTGTCAATCCACTCGCCTTGGCCTCCCAAAGTGCTGGGATTACAGGCTGAGCCACCAAGCCTGGCCTAAACTTCTTTTTTTTTTTTTTTTTTTTTGATTTATTGTAGAGATGAGGTCTCGCTTGCCCAGGCGGGTCTTGAACCCGCGGGCTCAGGCAATCCACCCACCTCAGCCTCCCAAAGGCGCGGGATTACAGGCTGAGCCACCGAGCCCGGCTAAACTTCTTTTAAAGATAGTAAGTGATGGGCAACCCCTTCAGGTCCCCTCCAGCTGTGGGAGCTTTTCTGTCCTCTCAATAAATCCTGCTTTCTAAAAAATAAAAAATAAAGATAGTAAGTGACAACTCTGTTCTATGCTCAGGAAGCAGTCTGGAAAAGGTACCCAAGACTTCTGGAAGATAAGGCAATAGGACCCTCAGAACATTCATTCATTCAACAGCTTACTTATTGAACTCTTATTATGTATAATCATAAGTAGGTTGTAAATAATTATTTTTTATTTTTTTATTGTAGAGACAAGGTCTTGCCAAGTTGCCTGGGCTGGTCTCGAACCTGTGGGCTCAGGCAATCCACTAGCCTCGGCCTCCCAAAGTGCTAGGATTACAGGGTGAGCCAACGAGCCCGGTCAGTTTTAAATAATTAAACAAAGCGAGAGAAGGGAAAGAACCTCATTTAGTGCCTGGGACATATGTACTCCATACTGTCAACCATTTATTTCCTTTAGGGTTAGGTCTAATAGTCCTCCCTTTTAGGGCTATAACATCAATTGCTTAATTCACTATGGGAGAAATTACTTACAAACAGCCAAGTACTAGTGAGTTAAATCTGTCTGTGTAGCCAAAACAAAGCACTGTAGGAAAGGGCAAAATACAGAGCTGAGGTATGTCAAAATGATCAGAATTGAGTAGGATGGTCTGCAGAAACCAGCATCTGTGAGATTACAGTGAACTCTGGCACGAAGTTGACCTTGATATGCTTTCTACTGAATCAGTCCAGACCCCAGCTGTGACTACAGAGGATTGAATGGACACTGCTGTGCTTACCACCACATGCTCGATGTGATTCGGACACATCCATCTGCCCAGGGGCATGGCAGTGAGCGGCGGCTCGAGGCAGTCCATGTGAAACAGGAGGGGGCAATAATCACACTGGATGAGAGGGGCCACACGGCAACTCCTGCAAAAAAGAGATGTAGGCCATTTCTGTGGCAAGATAGTTAAATTCAAACTAACTCTTAATCCTAACAACATTCTCCCACATTTTCCTCCCCCAGTCATTCAGTTACACTCACAATCAGGAAGATGGATGAATTGGAGGCTCCCACTAGGCTCTCCATTATTCTCTCTTCTAAGAGGAATGTATCTTGTAGGGAAGTGAATGTTTATTTGGAGTATAGCTAAAGTGGCTGTCAGAACAGGAATGATCAATGCTCAGTACCCATGGGGGGAAGACAGCCAACTCTGCTCTAATCTTTCTACTCCTTAAAAGAGAGCAACTACCTCATTTAAAAAAATCACTAGCAACCTTTCTAGAGTCTTAACTACAGCAAGAAAAGATTTCTCTTCTGCAATGGAGCACTCAGCAGAACTGACAACCAGAGACAGATGTTCTGGGAAGATGATTTTGTAATGTATTCATGTAAGCATGGGTCAAAGGAAGGGGCCTAAGCAAATGATAATTATGATTTGTAACTATAGTGTATCTTGGGTCCTTGAGATATACAAGAGCCACAGTTTGTCCTGGGGCTCAGAGTTCTACGGTTTTACTATTTAGTTCCCTTTCCTTACAGCTTTTGCTATGAGAAATTTCATTTATTTATTATTTATGTACTTATTTATTTGTTTATTTATTTATAAAAAGATGAAGTCTCATTCTGTTACTCAGTCTGGAGGGCAGAGGTGTGATCCTAGCTCGCTGCAGTCTTAAACTTCTGGACTCAGGTGATCCTCTCACCTCAGCCTCCCAAGTAGCTGGGACAACAAGCATGAGCCACTATGGCTGGTTAACTTTTTTTTTTTTTTTTTAGTAGAGTAGGGGTCTTGTTATGTTGCCCAGGCTGGACTTAAGCTATCCTGGACTCAAGCTATCCCCTCACCTCACCCACCCAAAGTGCTAGATGCATGAGCCACTGTGCCTTGCCCCCCGCCCCCCCCCCCCCTTTTTTTTGGAGTTGGAGTCTCACCTGTCGCCCAGACTGAAGTGCAGTGGCTGCTCCCGGCCACTGCAACCTCAACCTGCTGGGCTCTGGCGATCCTTCTACCTCAGCCTTCCAAGTAAGTAGCTGGAACTACAGCCGCGCGCTACCACGCCCGGCTAGTTTTTGATTTATTGTAGAGATGAGGTCTCGCCAAGTTGCCTAGGCGGGTCTTGAACCCGCGGGCTCAGGCAATCCACTCACCTCAGCCTCCCAAAGCACGGGATTACAGGCTGAGCCACCGAGCCCAACAAGCCCATTTCTTTTTGATAGTTATTTTCTTCTGCTATCCTGCTCTGACCATAATAAAGTCCTTTGAACAAGCCCAATTACTTCAGTAATTGAAGTACCTGGTTCCTGTCACTGAAGAGATCCTATTTGAAGGAAACCGGTGTCCCAGGAAAGATACAACTGGGCAGCCTAGGTGCTTTTGGAAGTCATCCAGTCCGATGCACCCTTACTACCATGGTTACTTGTACGACTTTTTTTTTTTTTTTGAGTTGCAGTCTCACTTTGTCACCCAGGCTGGAGTGCAGTAGCAGGCTCATGGCCACCGCAGCTTTGACCTGCAGGGCTCAGGTGATCCTTCTGCTTCAGCCTTCCAAGTAGCTGGAACCACAGGCATGTACCACCACACCCAGTTGATTTTTAAAATTTCTTGTAGAAATGAGGTCTTGCCATGTTGCTCAGGCTGGTCTCGAACTCCTGAGCTCAGGCAATCCTCGCACTTCCACCTTCCAAAGTGCTGGGATTACAGGTTTGAGCCACTGTGCCTGGCCTGTACTACTTTTAAACTCATATTTAGTGATTTAAAAATGCTTTGTGCTCTTTTCAGGGACTCGTGTCCATGCTAGCCAGAATTCTTCCTACTAGCTAGTCTAATTAGCTCTTGCTTCAGTTTAAGTACAACTCTCATTCTAGCCTCTATCAACACAGTTAACAGCACTCCTCTACTGTGATTCTTCAGGGAATTTGTTAACATAGTCAAGGCTCTGGTCAGTCCATTTGTCAGTCAGTATACCATCAGAATATGGGTTGTTCACACTTGACATACATGGTTTGGAAGAGATGATGAAAGACAGAAAAAGCATTATTTGCTGAATGTGAGCAAGAGCCCCTTGGCATGAAAGAAAATACCTGTTACATGTGAAGCAGACTTTGACTGGTAAAGGAACGAGACCATTGTGATCTAACTCGTGTTGTGTCTTCTTAACATTTTTCCCTGTGGTTTCCTCCTTTCTTCTCCTCTTGCTAGAACCTAGAAAAGAAATTGGTGGTGCTGAGCTACCCCTGGCTTCAGAGTTCCTAGCCTGTGATATGGAAACAACATTCATAAAGGAACAGATTTTAAGCATTTGTCATGGCCTAGACATGGATCTCTCTCGGAAGCCCTTGTGGCTAGTTTTTTTTTGAGTTGAAGTCTCTCACTCTGTCACCCAGGCTGGAGTGTAGTCACATGCTCATGGCCACTGTAGCCTCGACCTGCTGGGCTCAGGTGATCCTTCCACCTCAACCTTCCAAGTAGCTAAAACTATAGGCATGCGCCACCATGCCCAGCTAATTTTTTTGATTTATTGTAGAGATAAGGTCTCGCCAAATTGCCTGGGCTGGTCTCGGACCCATGGGCTCAAGCAATTCTCTCATCTTGGCCTCCCAAAGTGCTGAGATTATAGTACTGGGATTATAGGTGTAAGCCACGGCACCCGGCCTGTGGCTGGTTTTATGTGAGAAAAAGAATGAGAAGGAAGGAAAAAGGAGACTAGGTTATAAGTCAGAATTATAACCAGAAGTAAGCTGTCCTGTGGCAGAAACACATCTGTTTTGGAAACATAAAATGGTAAGAAACCAGCCAGGTGTGGTGGCTCAAGCCTATAATCCCAGCACTTTGGGAAGCCAAGGCGACAGGATTGCCTGAGCCCAGGGTTTGAGACCAACCTGGGCAACTTGGCGAGACCTTGTCTCTACAATAAATAAAAAAATTAGCCGGGCGTGGTGGTGCATGCCTGTAATTCCAGCTACTTGGAGGGCTGAGGTGCAAGGATCGCCTGAGCCCAGCAGGTTGAGGCTGTGGTGGCAACGAGCGTGCCACTGTACTCCAGCCTGGGTGACAGACTCCAACTCAAAATGTGTGTGTGTGTGTGTGTGTGTGTACATATATATATATATGTAAAAATGTCCAAATTAAATAGTCAACAAGGACTATTCTGTGGAGGTGGCTGAGAAGAAGACTACAATTTTACCATATTTTAATAGAAAACAGAAAAGCTTTGATTGTATATGCATCCTTCTTAGGCC
>CAUYQG010116639.1:0-18280 GCA_963574415.1 Tarsius wallacei | reverse complement strand
AACTTCTTAATTATAGCTAACCTGACCTTTGTGAGGTGGTATCTCATTGTAGTTTGGATTTGCATTTCTCTGATTAGTGAAGCTGAGCATTTTTCATATGTTTACTGGCTGCTTCAATGTCCTCCTTTGAGAATTGTCTGTTCATAAGCTTTGCCCACTTTTTCATGGGGTCATTTTTTTTTCTGTCAATTCATTTGAGTTCCTTGTAGATCCTGGATGTTAGGCCTCTGTTGGATGCATAGCTTGCAAATATTTTTCCTCTTCTGTGGGTTGTCTCTTTACTATCTTGTTTCTTTTGCTGTGCAAAAACATTTTAGCTTGATAAGGTTCCACCTGTCAATTTTTGCTTTTGCTGAATTTGCTTTTGAGGACTTGGCCATGAGTTCATTGCCTACTCTGATGTCCAGGAGGGTGTCCCTTAAGGTTTTTTTTAAGATTCTTATAGTTTGAGGTGTCACGTTTAAGTCCTTGATCCATTTTAAGTTAAATTTTGTATATGGTGATTATTAGAGGTCCAGTTTTATTCTTCTGCATATGGTTAGCCAGTTTTCCCAGCTCCATTGCTAAATATGGTTTCCTTTCCCCAGTGTTTGTTTTTGTTAGCTTTGTCCAAGATGAGTTGGTTGAAAGTCTGTGATTTTATTTCTGGATTCTTTGTTCTATTCCATTGGTCTATGTGTCTATTTTTGTACCAGAACCATGCTGTCTTGGTTACTGTAGCCTTGTAGTAAAGTTTGAAGTCTGGAAGTGTGATGTCTCGAGGCTTGCTCTTTTTGCTGAGGATTGCTTTATTTGTTCAGGCTCTTTTTTGATTCCATATAAATTTTGGTATTGTCCTTACTAGGTCTGTGAGAAATGATGCTGATAATTTGATAGGGATTGCACTGAATTTGTTTATTTCCTTGGGTGGAACAGACATCTTGACAATATTGATTCTTCTAATCCATGAGCATGGGATGTCCTTTTATTTGTTCAAGTCATCCTTGATTTCTTTGAGCAGTGTTTTGTAGTTCTCATTATAAAGGTCTTTTACCTCTTTGGTTAGATGAATGCTGAGCTATTTTATTTCTTATTATTTTTTGGTGGATATTGTGAATGGGATTGTGTTTTTTAAATTTGGTTCTCAGTCTGCTTGTTGTTGCCATAGAGAGATAAAACTGATTTTTGCACATTAATTTGGTAGCCCATGATTTTACTGAAGCAAGTTATCAGTGCAAGGAGGTTTGTGACAGGCTTTCTGTGACGTTCTAGGTATAGAATCATATCACCTGTGAGGAGAGATAAGTTAATTTCCTCTTTTTCTATTTGGATACCCCTAATTACTTTCTCCTGCCTGATTGCTATGGCTAGGACTTCCAGTACTATGTAAAAATAGGAGGAAATGAGAGTGGGCATCCTTGTATTGTTCTGGTTCCTAGGAGGAATGCTTCCAGCTTCTACCTGTTAAGTATAATGTTAACTGTAGTTTTGTCATATATAGCTCTTATTATTTTAAGTAATGTTCCTTCGATGCCTAGGTGTTTGAGGGTTTTTATCAAGAAGGGGTGTCGAATTTTATTGAATGCTTTTTCTGCATTTATTGAGATAATCATGCGGTTCTTGGTTTTACACCTTTTTATGTGGTGGATTACATTTATTGATTTGCATATGTTGAACCAACCTTGCATCCCAGGAATGAAGCCCACCTGGTCCTGTTGAAAACAGCTTGCTAAAATCTTATTGAGAGTTTCTACCTCTGTGTTCATCAGGGAAATTTGTCTGAAGTTTTTTGTGGTTCTTTACCATTTTTTGAGCATCAGGATTATATTGGCTTCATAGAATGAGCTAGGGAGAATTCCTTCCTTCTCAATTGCTCCCTTAACTACAATGCTAGACTGTTTGCTTGAGATCTTTCTATGTTCTTGATGTTTCATGCAATGTTATAACATTCCCTCTCAGTATCACTTTCATGGTATCCCAGAGATTTTGGTTTGTTGTGTCTTTGTTTTTGTTTGTTTCCAGGAGTATTTTTATTTCTGGCCTGATTTCTGTGTTAACCAAAAAGTCATTCAGAAGCATGTTGCTTAATTTCCATGTATCTGTGTGTTTGGGGGTTCCTTTGGTGTTGATATTTATTTTTATTCTGCTGTATTCTGAGAAGAAGCTTGGAACAATTTCAACCTTTTGAAATTTGTTCACATTTGATTTATATCCAAGTATGTGGTTGATCTTGGAGTATGTTTCATGTGTAATAAGAATGTATATTCTGTGCTTGTTGAGTGAAGTGTTCTATAGATGTCTATTAGATCCAATTGGTAGGGCTTCCAGTACAATTGTAAAATAAGGGTGTTAAGTTTCTCTCTCAATTTCCTTGTTAGTTTTCTGCCTCAATGATTTGTCTAAGGCTGTTAATGTCACTGACTATAACTGTACAGCAGTCTATCTATGTCCCCTCTTAGTTCAATTAGCAATTGTTTTATAAATCTGAGTATTCCTATGCTGGTTGTGTAAACATTCAAGAAGATGGATATTTATTGATAGTGCATTGAGTCTTTTATCATTATGTAGTCTTCTTCACTGTCCTTTTTAACTTTCAGTGGTTTAAAATGTTTTGTCTGACATAAGAATAACCATTCTTACTCTTTTTTTTTTTTTCCTATTTGCCTGGAAGATCCTTCTACAGTCCTTTACCTTGAGCCTGTGAGTGTCATTTGTAGAGGGTTTTCCAAAGGCAGCATAAGGAAAGATCATGCAATTTTATCCAATTTGCCACTCTATGCCTTTTGTGTGACATGTTCAGTGTGCCCACATTTAAGTTAATTATTGATATGTGGGGGTAGTGTTAGTTCCTATTATATTGCTATTAAGAAGTTAATTTTCATTTTAACTTTGTGGTTGATTTGTATGGTCTGGAAACTGTGTGTTTACCTATGCTTTTGTAATGGGTGGAACCATTCTTTTGTTTCTGTGCATAGAACTTTTTCAAGCACTCCTGAATTGGATGTCTGGGAAGGATTTTACTTCTCCTTCATTAATGAAACTTAGCTTGGTGGGGCAGGTAATTCTTGTTGGAATTGCTTTTCTTTAAGAATGTTAAAGATGTTAACATTCTTTTGCTAAGCCCTGGCCCAGTCATATGGCTCTTTGAGCTCTGGTCAGGCCATGTTTTCCTAAGTTTTGGCCCCCTCCCCTACCTTGGGGAGGTTAATCTTCTCTCTCTCTCTCTCTCTCTCTCTCACCTACTTTCTAAATAAACTATATTTTCCAAAAGAAAAACAAAAGAATGTTTAGGATGCGGCTCCAGTCCTTTCTGGTTTGCAGAGTTTCTGCTGAGAGGTCTGCTGCAATTCTGATGGACCTTCCTTGGTAGGTAGGCACTAGGACTCCCTGGGAATTGGGGTTTCCTGGGTTCCATGTGAATGCTCCCAATGCCTTTGTCCCAATTCAGGACAGATCTCTGTGACTGGTCTGTGTGGGAAGGGCATAAGTGGAGGACTATCTTTCTCTTGTTTGGGACTGTGGAGGTTTGTGTGAGTTATGTAGAAAAGCTGTTGCTTTCAATCACCCCTTCTTTCTCCAAGAGTGCTCTCCCAGTCTTGTGATGGGGCCTCTTCTGGGGTATCTGGGGGCTTGGAGCTGATTGTCCTCTGCATCCCCAGGTGACCTTCTAATAAACTACAGCTTAGGTTTTAAGGACAACCCTCAAAACCCTAGGGTCCACTCTTTCATATAGTTTTCTTTGCTGAGAGCTTCAATCATGCAATGTTTTCAGTTGCTATTTTGACCTTCCCCCACAAATTAAATTTTAACATGCCATAATTTTAAAAAAAATAAAACAAGTTATCTGTGTGTAGAGTTGGTGACACAGTGAATTATTTCAAGCAATTTAAAGCAGAGTAATTTGACAGTACATTCCAAATGATTTACATCCTAAGGACAAAAAGAACTGCAGAGAAAGCAAGATTTTGAACAGCTTCAGCTATCATGTTTCTAGTTATTGTTTATGTTCCATGCTATTGTTTTTCTGAAATTAGAATACAATGTAATGTACAATAATATAATGTAAAATGACACAAATAACCTGCATGTTATACAGGTTATATTATATAACAGGATAAAGCAAATAAGTAATTATGTTAATGTCATCAGGAACCATGATTTTTTTGAGAAAATAGATACGAAATAAAATAAAATTCGCAACATCCATGTAATATTAATTTGAATTGAGAATATTAGTACAAAGAAATGGTGTGTTTTCTCTTAAATTTTTTTCTTAACTCTATCCATTAAAATTGTCTAAAATCGCCAGGCTCAGTGGTTCAGCCTGTAATCCCTCACTTTGGGAGGCTGAGGTGAGTGGATTGCCCGAGCCTGCGGGTTCGAGACCCGCCTGGGCAACTTGGCGAGACCTCATCTCTACAATAAATCAAAAAATCAGCTGGGCGTGGTAGCGTGCGCCTGTAGTTCCAACTACTTGGACGGCTAAGGCGGAAGGATCGCCGGAGCCCAGCAGGTCGAGGCTGCAGTGGTCGGGAGCGGCCACTGCACTCCAGTCTGGGTGACAGAGTGAGACTCCAACTAAAAACAAAAAAATTGTCTAAAATCAAGAACCAACCCAGTGGCAGTGGGCATCTCTAGAACCCAGATTATTGTTTCTTACTACTATTTTCCACCAAAAAGTAGAGATCCTTGGAGAAATGGTAGATTCTAGATCTGGAACAAGAAATGTGCAAGATGGGCCGGGAACATCTTGTTGTACTTGTAAGCTATCCAGAATTACTGGAGTCATATGAAGGGAAATCAGGAGCTTGAAGAGGTTTTAACCAACTTGAGATGAAACAATTAGAGCATCAATAATAATAGCAAATGCAATCGACTAAAACATATAAAGAATATTTAAATTTGTGAGTTAATAATAATTTTAAATAAACAAAATTCATCTTTGGAAACCTACTCCTTTATTTGAAAACTGATAAATATAGGGAACAAATCATCAACTATTTTGATTTTCTGTATAAATTATATCTCAGTGTAACCAAATATTTGATAAAGGAGAGTATGTCTCTGAAGACACATCCTAGCAATAAAGAAACAGAATGGCAGAATGGCAATTTCAAATGGAACACCAGACCTAGGTAGTGATCACCAGTGGTTGCTGACATTAAAAACAAACAAACAAACAAAAAAACTGTCATTATGTGAATCTTGATGGAGGTATAGGACACCATCTATAAAGTAGTCTTGCTAAAGAAAAAAATAAATCAACGTTGTAGATAATTAGGCCACCTTGTTTAATTACAGACTGCAGGAAGTTCAGGGAACTTCTTAAATGACACCACAAGGATGCAATCGGTAAAATCCAGAAAGTGGAAAATGATGACACCAACTACCATTTTCTCCAATCCCCAAATTTCAAGGAAAAAAAAAAGAGAGAGGTGGAATGATATTTATAGGTTAAAAGATATTTAATAGATTTATCAAAACAAAATGAAACAAATGGACCTTGTTTGGATCCTGACTGAAACAAACTTTAAAAAAAAAACTATAAGGAAATCTGGAAAATTTGAACACTGAAGGAATATGTGATATTAATAACATCGTATCAGTTATTTTAAAATATTTTAGAAAATAATGTTATTATCATTTTTTAAAGAAACATTATTGATTAGAGATATAAACTGAAATATTTAGGGATGAAATGGCATAATGTCTGGGATTTGCTTCCAAATCCAATGGTGGGGGGGATCATGAGAAAATGGTAGGAAGAATAAATTCAGCCTTGCACAGAAAAGATCTGAAGCTGAACAATAGTACATAAAAGTTCTTTGTATTATTTTCTGTACTTTTATATGTTTTTAATCTTCCATAACAGAAAGTAAAAACTGAAAGATATTAAGAAATGAAACTTACATGAGTAGGTTGAGAAGAGCTTCTCTCAACTATTAGCTCAACATCTGGGAAAGGAATAGCCATGTTCCTATTTCTAGTAGACATCCTCAAATGAACAACATGATTCCCACCTTGTAGGAAAGGCACAACATCAGGAAGCTCCCAGATCACAGTGAGATAAATATCATCTTCCTTACCCTTTAACAGAAATGCAGTGAGTACATGAAAAGTTCAATTAATTGTTTCATTTTTAGTTGTTTTAAAAATATATTTTAAAAAAATAGAACATGCACCGATGTATTCACCATTCAGCTTTATCAAATCTTAGACCCCCTTCTATTCCTTATTAATATAATTCCTCTTTGTTCTTCCCTCCCGGGAATAACCAGTAACCCGAATATGTCTGTCTCAAAAATTTTAATATTCCTACACAGACCTACATATACGTTCTCATGTTTATGTATGATATTGCTTTCAGACTTTAAACTATTTTATAAGTTTCATCAAACTGTATGGATTCTTCTTCAACTTGCTTATTTCACTCGCTATTATGTTTTTTGAGATTTATACACATTATCTCATGGAACTGTAGTTATTTATTTTTAAACTGCCTTATGGTGTTGTGTGGATATATTATAATTTATCCATTCTCCTACTCAGGTTGTTTCCAATTTTTACTACTTGTCTTTAGGACTGGTGACATAGTTTCTAGAACATATGCTTAGGGCAGCATTACCAAATTGTAAGATATGCACATCATCAGCTTTACCAGATATTGCCAAACTGTGGCGTTATCCATGTCTACTCTTAACAGGAGTAGATGAGAGCTCCCTTTTCTTTACATTCTTGATAGCACTTGATGTTACTTGATCTAAAAAAAATTTTGGCCTATTTGATGAGCTTGAAATGAGACATTTTCAAACTAATTTTAAAATGCATTAATTTTCAACCTTAGAACACAGATTGAAAAATGAAACAAAATAAAATATGAAGGGGACCCCCAAAAAACTGGAATTTATTTATAAAAAATTGTGTATTTATTCTTACATGTTTAAACTTCAGTCACCTTTCAAGTACTCTCCATTTGAGACAATACACCCATCAAGATGCTTTTTTCACTGCTCAGAACAGTTTTGAACTCATCAGTTTTGATGCCTTTTAGTGCTTCTGCCATTTTTTGTTTCCCCTCTTCTGCATTGGCAAAACATTTCCCTTTGAGAACTTTTTTTATCCAGGGAAACAAACAAACAAAAAAGTCACCTGGGTGAGATTGGGCAAATAGGGAGGATGGGGAATGGGGGCCATGACTTTTTTGTCAAAAACTGTTGAACACTGAGTGTGGTGTGGGCAGGTGCATTGTTATGGTGGAAGAACCAGTCACCTGTTTGCCACAACTCCAGACGTCCCTTCACAATTGCAGCCTCTCACAGCTAGTGTACACGAGCTCATACACTGATGTGGAGGGGTTCCTAGAACACTTACTTAGCCTGTGCTGCAGGGGGCCTGCCTGCCAAAGATAATTCTGTTTTTTGGGGGGTCCTCCCGGTACAATAAAATGTATTAATTACATTAATCACAGTCCCCTAATTGTTAGTGAGTTGAACACTTTTTCATGTGTTTGTGAGCCACCTGGACTTCTTTACCTGCTTTTTGTCCTTCTTTGTGTTGAGCTGTTTGATTTTTATCTGGCTCTTGGGGATTTCTTTAGATATCCTAGTTCTTAACTATTCCTTAGCTACCTGGGGTGCAGTAGTCTTCTCACATCCTGTGACTCGTGTTTTCACTTTGGTTTTTTGTTTGTTTGTTTATTTTCTGTTTTTTGGTTCTTCGTTTGTTTGTTTTGAATTGTGGTGACATGATCATGGCTCACTGCAGCCTCGACCTCTTGGGCTCAGGCAACCCTCCCACTTTAGCCTCCAAAATAGCTGAGACTACAGGCATATGCCACCACATCCAGGTAACTTTTAAAATTTTTTGTAGAGATGAGGTCTTGCTATGTTGCCTAGACTGGTCCCAAACTAATGGGCTCAAGCAATATTTCTGCCTTGACCTCCCAAAGTGCTAGGATTACGGGCATGAGCCACTGAGCCCAGTCTTAACTTTTTTGTGAGATAAGCTTTGATTCCTTATTTAAATGTAGTAATGATATCTTTGTGATATCTCATCTGTGAAGATGGTATATCTTTCCATTTATTCAGGGTTTTTAAAAAATATCCTTTAAGATTTTTTAAAATAAAACTTTTGCATCTGCTTTGCAAAATTTATTTTCTTTTGCTATTATAGTATAATTATTTATTCTACCAGTATTATGTTTATGTTTTCTAGCTGGCTATTATTGAAAATATGCCATTAGTTTTTGATTTTGGAATTTTCATAAGGGAATAAAAACCACAGTTTAAAGGTTAGTTATTTTGTGTGTAGAACAGCGATCTTTCCAAGCTGAAAAGCAACTATGGAAAAGTGGAGAGAATATTGCTCTAGGAGTGAAAACAATCAATTTCTAGTCTTAGTTCTAACAGAACTTTGCAGAAGATACATATATTCTTTGGTCTTATTTTTCTTACTTATAAAATGAAGACTTCAGTGAGTTGATGAATAAAAGTTCTTCCATTTCCACTTTGTAAAACTTTGTGATTCTAGGTATAGCTTTAACGCCTGTTCTTTCATATCTATATTCATTTAAAAGTATGGGACAATAGTATTCCCACCTATGGGTGGATTCTTTGGTTAGAGTTTGTGCCATTGAGGGAGAAGGAATCTCAGTAGTATCCAAAGAGTGACCAGATAGCAACACATTAGGTAACAGCTGAGTTAGATTCATGTGACCCCCTTGATGGTATGAGTTGGCTACAACGGTTTAAATAGGTTTAACTGTTTTCAACTAAAATATACAGGACATTGGCTCACTTTTACCAAGTAGACATGAAGAAGAAGGAGACTTGGAAAGTCTACTATCATCGTTGTATGAAAAGAGAGGCACCATTAATACAAAACAGTGGGAAAAATACAATCTTAAAATTTAAAAGGTAAAATTTGCTTTGAGAAAAGTAGCACTAATTTTCTACATTTCATTCATAATTGATGAAACCTTTTATCTTAGATTGGTATTGGCAGGTGGGCCTTTAGAAATCAATAATCTAGAAAAATAGCAGTTCATATAAGAACACATGTTAATTGCTTTCATAAAGGAAGACACACATAGGGCTCCATGAGTAGATCCATAAAGTTACGTGGCTAAAAGGAAGCATGAATAAAGAGAAATAAGCTGGTCTCTAAAATTTGAACGATATTGGGGTCAATTAATCATCTTTGAACTTCCACGGTGCTTTGTTCATGATGATAGAACAATAATCTCTCACTAACCTATGGTTTTGTCAATGAGTTTGGGGGCAACTTGATTTCAAATTTACCAGAAGTTTTATGTGGTCAGAATGTGATTCTATCCCTTTAAAACTGAGATTATAAAATAATTTTTGTTTTCTTCTCTTGTAGTATATGAAGTTTTATCAATAGCCCAGTCAATATATAATCTACCTTCTCATTACATGGTTAGAAGACTATGTCCAGAAAATTTAGTACAGTGATGATTTGTGCCCAGATAATATAAGTTAGTTGCATAAGTATTTGTCCTGAGATTTGAGAAAATTGATCCAGAAGAATATAAGTACAAAAGAGATATTACATTTATGCCATTAAGGACAGTTTGAACACATTAAAAAATATATAAAACTTTTGGAGACTTTTCTTCAGCTCATAATGCATCAAACATGTTTCCTGAATAATGGAGAGTAATTACTAGAGCAGGATTTTTTTAAATGCAGTTGGGAGTCTAGAAATATAGAGGTTTAGTACATCTTTCCGACACTCCCAGCCTCAATTCCAATCCATCCTATTTCCTGCCTCCAGTAGTTTCTGGGGCAAGCAGAGAAATGGGGTTTGGAGTATAGAGTTTTGGGAAAGAAATTTCTTATATCTTCTCCTCTTAGCTGAAAAAAAGCCTAGCACCCAGACTAGGCTGTGAACCACCTTACCATCATGAGCTTCTGGAGCACTTTGTGAAAGCACTCTTAACACTTGTAATAGGTGACTCTGTCAGTCCTGCAGTGTCATAACTGTAAGTTTCATGGTGAGAGGTACATGACAAACATTTGATAAATGATCATTGAAAAAAAATGAATGAATGAAAGTATTATAGAAAATGAATATAAAAATCAAATCATATTTTACTTCAAATAGGCAAATAATAATAAGTAAATAGTAATAATACACTAATAATAATAAGTAAATAGGTGTGCTTTCAAAGCAATAGGTGTGCTTTGGAGGTAAAGCTGTCACCTCCCAAGTTAATAAAAATTTCCTAAATACCTGCCACATATTTACTATTGCCCAGTTTACAAGAGATTTTTTAAAAATATTTCTTTATTCTTTCAATCCTTAGTGAGTATCTACTCTGGGCAGGACAAGAATACAACTATGAATAAGAGAGGTTTTAAGTTTTTATTAAGCTCAGTCTATGGGTTCTAAATGGAGAACCAGAATAATCAAAATGAAAAATGGTACAGTAGACCCAACAAACAGTTTTGATGTGCAAATAAATCTATGCTATTTTTTGCAGCCCTTAAAAAAGAAGTGTTTGTGACAACAAACATTGCGTATAGGCAGAGCACCCTGATGACCAACTGCACTAACTTAAAGAAGGAAAGTCAATATAGTGTTGTGTTCTTGAGTTTATTACTAAGAGTCTTCTGTCTACAGAGCCATTTTTGGATTGCTCAGACGACAAGGACACAGTATGTTACACAAGAAAAGTTTTTTACTCTTTTTTTCCAGCTGTAAGTTTGGCCATCAGTTATCTTTTTTTTTTTTGAGTTGGAGTCTCACCCTGTCGCCCAGACTGGAGTGCAGTGGCTGCTCCCAGCCACCGCAGCCTCAACCTGCTGGGCTCGGCGATGCTTCCGCCTCAGCCTTCCGAGTAGCCGGAATTACAAGCGCACGCTACCACACCTGGCTAATTTTTTATTTATTGTAGAGATGAGGTCTCACCAAGTTGCCCAGGCGGGTCTCGAACCCGCGGGCTCAGGCAATCCACTCACCAGCCTCCCAAGGCGTGGGATTACAGGCTGAGCCACGGAGCCCGGCAGTTATCTTAATCAAGCTGGTACTTCATGATGGCTATACTATTCAATACTTTTTTTTACATCTTAGCTTTTAGAAGGGGAATAATAAAGGCAGTGAGTCCCTGGGTTCTGGGTGACAGGGTGAGATCCACTCAATAGCCAGAATAAATGATCTAGCCTTCATTTTAAATTCGAAGAAGGCATTAGTATTCCTAGGTAGTAATAGATTCACAGGAAAAATAAATTAGCCTACCTCAATCCTCTCAAAACAGCCCTGAGCAGATTGCATCATTAACCTTAAAATAAACAAAGCAATTCTGGTGACAAACTGAAAAAGTGACTTGAGCATCCCTGAATGCATTATAGGTTATAAGAGACAAAGCCTGCTGGGAAGCAGTTCTGACAGCGAATGATTCCAAATGAAGGTATAAACAATGTCAGAGGTGGCAACTATGGGTAAATGTAACCTCTCTGACACTCTTTTAGAGGATACTAACTGATCCTCCAGCAAAAGTTTGATGGGTATTGTGGCTGGGCAGTTACTCTGTTTTGCTCTCAGCTTGAACCTGGGCAAAGTTAATTAGAAGCAGCACAGAAAGGCTGAGAATAAATATTATTTTCAGCAGGCTGGCAAGAGAAGTATTAAATGGAGATTATCCATTGATTCTCCCAAGAAGAAAACCTATAGCACAAATATGAAAATGGGATGGTAAACCTGGATCATTTTGATAGTCCCGTTATGCTCCAAGGCAAGGACCAAGTACTGGTGTTTCTCTTGGGCTTTGAGGAAAATCAGGCGTTTCAACCTATGCTCTTCTTCCTTCCAATCTTTTCCTTCCGGCAACACTTTCATCTCTTGCCCACTGCCAAAGTCCCAGATTTTGACTGTTCCTAAGCACACAGAGAAAAAAACTATGTGGGTAAAAAAGATTTACAGGGAGTTGGGCTTTTAGCTCGAAGGAACTTCATCCGATTGAAAGCTTTCTGCCAGCAATTGACCCTATATTTATTTCCTGCTACGACTGACGGGTAAGTCTTTCCAGGCTTGCTGCGTATGAAATGTATTTCTGAATGCCTTTATTTGTCACAGACGAATAAAAAATAAACAGGACTAGGCACTGTCTTGAAATCTACCCTCAGACTCTCCTATCTGAGCTTTTTCTCTTAAGTGGATGTTTTCTGTCTTTATTCTCCCAATGCTTTCCAGTGTGCTAAACATCCCTCCCCAACCTGGGAATGCCACAATTACTCTTAACAGTAAAAGATCATACCAATAATCTGCCACATTTCCTAAAGTGCTGACACATTTTAGGACTTTAGTTCTTATTGATAACAGAAGGCTTGAGGGACTCCTAGCAGGTAAGAAACTATCAAGCTCGGAGTTGTTTCATTGGTTACAATCAGAGGAAGATAAAAGGGGAGTTTTTTTCTTACATTTTGAAATAATGCTTTCTGTTTGAAACCTGATCCCCAATGTGATGGAATTTAGAGATGATTAGGTCATGAGGGTATGGTCTCGAGGGTGGTGCCCTCATGAATGGGATTAGTGCCCTTATAAAATAGGCCACAGAGAGCTGCCTTGCCCCTTCTATCAAGTGAGGACACAGTAAGAAGGCACCATCTGTGAACCAGGAAGTAGGCCTTTGCCAGACACCAAATCTGCTGATGACTTGATCTTAAACTCCCCAGCCTCCAGAATTGTGAGAAATAAATTTCTGTTGTTTAAAAACAGCCATTCTATGGTATTCTTTTGTAGCAGCTCAAACAGACTAAGATAATTTCTTTCTTGTTAATTACATTCATTTGCTTTAGAGAGCCTAGATGAAGGGACCAGAAGGGATGATAATCAGTGTAGTTGTGAAATGTCTATTTCTAGGGCATTGCCCCATGTAGAGAATTATCTTCTCTCATGGACTTTTAGAGTGGTCACCTCAGGTTTAGAATCCAGTGGACATCCCTCCTTTAACCCTACTTCCCTGGATTTCTTATCTCTCAGTTCTAATCCTACAAGACAATCAGTGCTTTCACTGTGCGGTTTTCCTTCCCCTTTGCTGGATTCTCCCTGTCAGCAACACTCACAACCACATCATGTGTCTGTTTGGTCACTAATAACATTGAACATTGGTTAAATACTCCCTCTATGCCCAGCACTGTGGTAGAAATTGGGGATATAAAGTGAATAATCATAGTTCCTGCCTTCAAGGACCCTATGGTGTTGTAGGAAAATAGTCGTACAAACAATTAAATGGAGTTATTATGTTCTCATGCATTCCTGGGTTATGCAGACCACAGTCTCATGGCCCAGAAGTCCTGCTACCTTGGGACTTGGGCAATCCGATTTAGTGGAGCTGAGAGCACAGAAAGGTACTACGCAGCTTTTCCTAAGTGGTGGGTGGATGAGAACAAAAGGGGACTGGTGGCTTGTGGCTAAGCTGCTCTGGGAGTCTGAGAATTCCACTTTCCAGAATGTCCTGGATCTTTGTCAATTTAATATGGAGTCAGACACAGTGATGCATGTCTGTAGTCCCAGCTACTTGGGAGGCTGAGGGGGGAGGATGGTTTCAGCCCAGGAGTTCAAAACCAGCCCTTAGGCAACAGAGTGAGACCCTGTCTCTAAAAAAAAAAAAAAAAAAAAAAAATATATATATATATAATATACCTCTGAGGACGACAAACTGCCAATATTTAAAAGAATTCTGGATTCTAGAATGAACAAAGTATGGCTTGCTTGAAAGAAAATAATACTATCATCAGTCATGTATCGAATTGCTCAATGCTTATTTATGCCTATAATGACTGTATACATTGCTCAGAATTTCTATTATGACTAATTTTCACATATATGCAGTGTGGTATAGAACAAAGACTTACTTTCTTAAAAACTGTTCCACGTGAAGTGCAGTTGCATTTATTCATAACCCTTAAGTCAGAATTCATGATATTATTTCATGTTGCGTTGTCATGCTCACACTTAAAAAAAATCAGACTTTCACATCAGGGTGCTTACTCAATTTGTCAACTGGCCTATGAGCCAGCATGTATGGAGTAAATATATCCCAAGGATAAATATATTCTGAGTAGTATATGTTGTTGGTCATATCGTCTAGATGAAGCAATTCTTTCTCAGGGTTAAGAACAAAGAAAATTGAAAGGCAGGGTAGTCCGTAGCTCTCTAAGTTCTGAAAGTTCTATGCAGTGCTCCACACCCTGAGGAACATCAACTGACATAACCCCACCGTGGCCTGACAGATTCTCAAGTTTGATATGATACACGACCGCTAAAAAGCCTAGATGTATAAACAAGTCCAGTATAGAACTATAGGGCTTCTATAACAAAGTGGACTGGATGTTTTGTCTGTTCCAAAACCTACTGTCAATAAAACTACTGTTAGCAAGTACCAAATTTAATGCCTATCTTGTAATAGATGGTACTCAAAAGTGAAAATATAGAATAAGTCAGTGCAACACAGATAAGTCCCACCAAAGATCAAATGAGATGGTATATGTGAAAGATGTTTGCAAACTGTTAAAGCAACTATATAAATGCAATGTATATAGTTTTAGTATTAGTATTATTATTTCTTAATAATAACCACTCAGACTGGAGTGCAGTGTCAATGGTCACAGCTACTGTAGCCCTGACATGCTGGGCTTAGGTGATCCTCCTGCCTCAGCCTTTCAAATAGTTGGAACCACAGATGCGTGCCAGCACGCCCAGCTAATTTTTGATTTATTATAGAGATGAGATCTCCCTGTGAAGGAAACCAGGACATAAGCTGACAAGGTCCTTATGTTTCTTGGCTTGTGTTCAAGGAACCAAGCCTATATTTCCTTCATCTCCCCTGACCTTTGGTTGTTATTCTATGGATAGCAGAGCAGCATGACCTCAGTCATGTGGCCCGGAGGCTGTTTGTCTTATTAATTGCCTTGCTTTAAACTTAGATAACATAGATGTTATTATAGGTATAGTTAAACAATCAATACATATCCTGCTTGTGTGTTTTGGCTCTGATCCTGCTTGTATGGTTTGACCCTATATAAGAGGCATGCTGTGAAAATAAACATGCTCTCTCTCGCTCTCACCTATCTAGGAGAGAGTCCTCCCAATCCCTCTGTTCTTTGTCTTTCTTTTCTCATTCCCTCCCCCCAATTCAGGCCCTACTCATGGGAGGCTGGAACTCCACACCCTGAGTTGCTCAGGCTGGTCTCAAACTCCTGGGTTCAGACAATCCTCCTATAGTGCTGGAATTACAGGTGTGAGCCACCGTACCTGGCTGGTATTAATTATTTTCAATAGCAATATCAAGACATTGATACCCATTAGATAACAGAGGCTACCACTATCCATTCAGGCTCAGGAATCTCACTAGCTGCTTATATATTCCAGCCTACTTCATGCTCTCGCTCTACCCTCAGTGAACTGATGAGTTCCTAACACAAATTCTCAAGACACTAAAGCAGGGATACCATATTCTGGATATTACTCTGACCATTATATGCTCCTGTGACAAAAATAAATCCACTTTCATCGATAGCTGCAGAAGTCAGTTCAATATTGAAGCCATGAGGATCTAAAATCTGATATATTTGCAGGCCAGTCTCAAGTTCCCATACCTATAGGAAAGAACAAAAATTTGAAATAATGTCTCTGAATATGCCCTTCAATTCTTATAAGATTTTAACCATATTCAAAACAGTCTCAAAAATGGCACTCTGCACACTTCATCCTGAATGTTGACTTGTTCGAAAGATGAAGGGCTGTCTAAAAGTTACTGTGCTATCCTGGATGTTATCTTGGACCATGTCTGCTGCAAATGTAGGTGGCTGAGACCAACAGTGACTCTATTCCAGGTGGCTCCTGGCTGTGGAGGAAATGGTAAGCCTGAAGCAAGGTTAGTGCCAAGATAGAATTGTAACAATTAAAAGTGCATCAGACATAAAAACAAACCATTTATTCCCTGGTGACACTCATCCAAATTAGCCAGGGATCAAGGGACAAGATCTGTGGTTAACAGCATGGGATGTGAGAGAACCCTGAGGAAAGCGCTCACTGACATTTCCAAGGAGTGTTCTTAGTAGGGACATGGGCCCAGCAAAAGAGGAAGACAGAGAGAGAGAGAGAGAAAGATGGGGAGGAAAGGAGGGAGGGAGGGAAGGAGGGAGACTGGATATAATTAGAAAATCCAGAAACATGTCAACGTATCTTTGGAAGCATAGTAGAGGCTTTAGACCAGTAGACTTCCTGTCTGAATCACTCCCCCTTCTGGGATTGGCCATATTCAGATGCAAATGACTGCCAGCAAATAAATGGAACTGAGCTGACAACACAGAATAACTTTTCTGCTGAAGATAAGCTTCCATGTAGTGAATGAAGCTTATTGTTAAAGAGTCCTTTTCAACCAACAAATTGAAATTGTTGCTCTCTGGGTACTGGGGAGGCGGAGACAGCATGTGCAAAAGGCCAAGAATATGAAGGTGCATGTTTCCCCCAGAGAACTAAAAGAAAGCCATTGCAGCTGGGTGAAAGAGAGAGCGTGGAGGAGATGGAGCTGATGAAATCGCTTGGGAGCCAGATAACCAAGAGCCATTGGCTGGGAAGCAGTGAGGGAGATTTAAATAAAGTCAGTTTGTCTCTAGAGTCCACATGCTTATCTTCTGCGTGTCCCTGGTTATAGAAGGGGTCCTTCAGGGAGAAAGAGGAATTGGGTCGCTGCGTGAATGGGTCTCGGGATCACTCAACTCCTTGTCTGAAGTACAGTCTCTCTCCAACCTGCCAGGTATGGAAACTCAGCTAAATGTCTTCCTTTCCCCTCTTCTCTCCCGCACAGGGATGACATTTTCCAAGAGGTCAGTATTGCATGAAAGCAGGACAGGTTTTAGTTTCCCTTGACTTACTCTTTCTTCAGGCATTACTAGAAATAAGAGATAATTAACTGAACTCAGAAGATTTTGGCCTGAGGAAATCTCCAACAGATGGGCAGAGAAAGTGAAAGACTGAGAGAATTTGCACCATCTCCAGAGGAATGCTCTCCACTGGTCCACATGTGTCCTTTCAGAGAGCATGTATGAAATAAAAGGATAAACACCTGAAGCACATACCTCTGGCCATCTCTGCCAGATGACTTCATTGGTCTTAATGACAGGCGTCATTAGCATGACGGGCACTCCAGCCTCTAGGGAACACAGTAATGGTAGGGCTAGAGGAATGCAGAGGAAGGGACATGTGTGCTTACATTAGGCAAACTTGGGTTCATATCCCAGCCCTCGTGCCTATAATCTGGGCCATGTTGCTTGATTTCTCTGACCTGTAGTTTCTCTATCCTTAAAATGAAACTCATTATCTCTCCACAGAGAACTGTTGGAAGGATTAAATGAGATCAAAGACTTAAGGACCTGGGCACATACCCTGAAACTATAGGGGTTATAGAAATGCCTATAAATGTGTTTCCTTTCCTTCTTAACATATACTCTCTTCCCAAAGCTCAGTTTCTTTTTTTAAACAAATCAAAATACAGGTTAGTTCTTTCTCCTTAATATATTTTCTTTTAAAATTCCTATTTTGATTATAAAAATTAGCTTTGTTTGTCTACTTGAGCACGTGGCTTGACCACAGGCAGTTCGAACTGGCTTAAAATGTCTGTTTTTCATGTCCCATAAAAGCTTGAAAATCACTATACCGTAGGGGCTCATTATATGTGCCACTATATTTGCTGAATCACTCAATTATTTATCTTTAAGAAGAGAAAATTCGATCTGCACTGCCTTTTTCTTTCTGAGGAGCCAGTAGGTACCTACCTTAATGATAGATTCAGAGCAGATAGTGAGGACTTGGTGGAAATGTGTGTTGTAAAGCATGACGTTGATTTCTCGCTCGTGAGTGTGAGGAATCTGTTTTGTATCTTGTATCATCCTAGTCAGAGGATACATGTCCATAACACTAGACCCTGAAACAGATGTAGGACTCTCATAAATATCCAATATTAGGAATTTGAATCACAAAAGATTTTACCCAATCAGTTGGGTTTGGAAGCAGCCAGTTGGTAAGATGAGTAATATTGATGCCTAGGAAATTTAATGAGGTGAAAACATTTTTCTTTATTCTAGAACATTTTGACAAATGAAGCAAATGTGTTTAGCCAGAGAAAGGTGTTCATTTTGACTTCATTACTTTTCAATTGCAGGCCATTTGGACTTCACTGATATTGTTTTTAGTGATCCCTATTTTGCTATTTTTTATAGCCCATTTTTTCCCTTCTTTATTGCAGTAAGCATGCCTGTCCATCTGGCGCACAGCA
>CAUYQG010116636.1:0-17664 GCA_963574415.1 Tarsius wallacei | reverse complement strand
TGCGGTGGCCGGGAGCAGCTACTGCACTCCAGTCTGGGCGACAGAGTGAGACTCCAACTCAAAAAAAAAAAAAAAGAATCTGAATGGGACCCTGTGATTTATGAGATTATGAACCCCAGGGTTCAAGGTTATAAAGTTTTGCTGCAGTGTGTGTGGCAAAGACAGTCTTTCTCTGATGTCATTCCCAGAAGACCCAATCTTCAGGTTCTAGGTTATGAAGGGCATAATGCATTAAAACCTTGCAGCATTTAGTTATATCAGAGTTTAGTAGTGGAAGATACGTGAAATTCTGTTTTAAGAGCACAGGCCTTCCAGTGACTATTTCATAAAGGGTCAACTTATGTTTTTCACTGGAAGTGGATCTGATTGTCATCAATCTGCAACACCTTTGACCAGGGCAATCTAATCAATTCAATTAGCTTTGCCTAATGCTATTGTATCAGTAATACTTAACTGTTTTACAATTTGTCCAGTAAAACATGTGCTTATATCACTGGAGATTTCTCCTGGAAATTGCCATGAGAGAAACACATATCTTTATAACTTTTTAGTAACTTTTAGTTACTTTTATTTTTCTCATATAAGAGAGCTCTCTTATATGAAAAAGCTTCTATACCACCAGAAAACATGCACTGAAAATGACAATGGAATGAAACCCCTCTATAAATGTGCAAATGTCACATCAGGTAGCAGAAATGTACCTGAAGTTTTGGTTGTCTTCCCAGGATTGTGGGCTTGACAAACCAAAAATTGGTCATAAACCTCTTTAATAAGTTAGAATAGTCGCTATACCGATACATGCATTTTTAAATTTGGGTCATTTTCTCTCTTCCACGGTGAATCATGGAATGTAGAGTTTTTAATAATGGAAACTTTAAGGACTCAGGAAGGACAAGGAGGCCATCCAGACTCATCATGGATCCATGTTTAACACTGGACTTAAATCCTCTTAAATACCAATTTTGAGCGGGTATGGTGGCTCACGCCTTTAATCCAAACATTTTGGAGGCGAGAGGATTGCCTGATTCCAGGGATTCGAGACTCGCCCAGGCAACTTGGCAAGACCTCATCTCTACAATAAATAAATAATTTGCCAGGTGTGGTGGTACATGCCTGTGGTTCCGGCTACTTGGAAGGCTGAAGTGGAAGGATCACCTGACCCAACAGGTCAAGGCTGCGGTGACTGTGAGCATGCCACTGCACTCCAGCCTGGATGACAGAATGAGACTCCTACTAAATAAAAATAAAAAATACCAATTTTGTTTCTCCAGTTGAGGTGCATAACACTATTTATTGATGAGTTATAGGTAATTTGACTTAGACTATGGAGCTTTTCATGTTACATCTCTAAATTTCAATATTGGCTGACTTAGCATGAAAATCTATCAAAGTTACTTTCTTGGTATTCCATTAATTCTTGTCCAGCTTGGGTTGGCAGTTTTATACACCAATCAATCTCTTTATTAGAGTTCTGGGAATTCTTATCCAGTCCAAATGATATGACCCTAAAGTTATCAGAAGCCTGTATTCAATAGTGTTTGTCAGGGTCCTTTCCATTCTTTCCGTGAACCTCCTTGAAGTCATAATACTCTAGGATTTTACTTGTTTGTGAACAGTTTTCAGAAACTGCATCAGCCTTAAGCAATTACCTGTGTAAATGGCTTTGAAAGGTCATAGTTAAAGACACAGTTGACCACGGAATTTTTTTTATTTCTGTGTCCTACAATAATTTAACTTAACCATAATTATGACTGACAGTATATACTCAGACATCAGAATTTTAGTAATCTTGTGCAGTTTTGTAATTTGTGTTAATAACACGCGTAGAAATATAACTGAAAGAAAGTTAAACATCATTCCTTATTTGACAGTGCTTCCCATATGATTTAATCTGTCAAATAAGCATATTAGTTATCTCTATGGTGCTGCAGGGTCCCTAGGTAGCATCCCAAAATTAAGTTAAAGTTAAAAAAAATGGACAACTTGGTGAGACCTTGTCTCTACGATAAATCACAAAAAATTAGCTGGGCATGGTGGCATGCGTCTGTAGTTCCGGCTACTTGGAAGGCTGAGACAGAAGGATCGCCTAAGCCCAGCAGGTCAAGGCTGCGATGGCCATGAGCGTGTCATTGCACTCCAGCCTGGGTGACAGAGTGAGACACCAACTCAAAAAAAAAAGACTTAATTTTTTTGTTTTTGTTTGAGACAGGTCTTCACTCTGTTACCCAGGCTGGAGTGCAGTGGGATGGTCTGGCTCACCACAGCAGCGGATCCCGGCTCACCATAGGTTTCACCTCCTGGATTCAATTGTTCCTTCTGCCTCAGCTTCCCAAGTTACTGGGAATACTGGCGTACGCTACCACACCTGGCTAATTTTGTTTTGTTTTGTTTTGTTTTGTTTTTGAGTTGGAGTCTCACTCTGTCGCCCAGACTGCAGTGCAGTGGCCGCTCCCGGCCACCGCAGCCTCGACCTGCTGGGCTCCGGCGATCCTTCCGCCTCAACCTTCCAAGTAGCTGGAATTACAGGCGCACGCTACCATGCCCAGCTATTTTTTTTTAATTTATTGTAGAGATGAGGTCTCGCCTGCCCAGGCGGGTCTCGAACCCACGGACTCAGGCAATCCACTCACCTCAGCCTCCCAAAGCGGGATTACAGGCTGAGCCACCGAGCCCGGCTTGTAGTTTTTATAGAGATAAAGTCTCACTACATTGCCCAGGCTGGTCTCGAACCCCTGGGCTCAAGCAATTTTTCTGTGTCAGCCTCCCAGAGTGCTGGTATTACAGGCGTGAGCCACCACGTAGCCAAGACTTAATTTTGGGTTTGAAATTTGATTTGGAGAAGTCGGTGAAGTATGTCAAAGGTTTAAACTTGACCAAAATAGGATCACAGGTCACTAAAATAACAGTCATGGCCAGGCATGGTGACTCATGCCTGTAATCCCAGCACTTTGGGAGACTGAGGCAAGAGGATTGCTTGAGTCCGGGAGTTCAAGACCAGCCTGGGCAACTTGGTGATACCTCATCTCTACAATAAATCTAAAAATTAGCCAAGTGTGGTGGTGTGCACCTGTGGTCCAGCAACTTAGAAGGCTGAGGCGAAAGGATCTCCTGAACTCAGCAGATCGAGGCTGCGGTGGCCATGAGTGTGCCACTGCACTCCAGTCTGGGCGACAGAATAAGACTCCTACTAAAAAATCATCATCATCATTTATCTAGCCAAGTGAGAATTGAAAGGTTTAAAAAAATAAAAAAAACCTTTATTCTTTGATAGTGAGGAAACTCAGTTTTGCTTTTGTTTTTGTTTTTGCTTTTTTTTGAAGTGGAGTCTCACTCTGTCGCTCAGGCTGGAGTGCAATGGCATGCTCACGGCCACACCAGCATCAACCTCCTGGGCTTAAGCGATCCTTCTGCCTCAGCCTTCCAAATAGCCAGAACTACACGTGCACACCACCAACATGGCTAATTTTTTGATTTATTGTAGAGATGAGGTCTCGCCAAGTTACCCAGGCTGTTCTCGAACCCATGAGCTGAGGCAGTCCTCTTGCCTCAGCCTCCTAAAGTACTGGCATTACAGGCTTGAGCCATTGCGCCTGGCCAAAACTCAGTTTTTAAAATCAACAAACCTGAGAAAGATAGTATAAGGCAGAATCTGTCTCTCCTTTCCTCTCTCTCTTTTTTTCTTTTTTTTTTTTGCAGTTTACTGAAAAGATAAACAAAAATATTTTATTATTGCTTAAGCTTTTTATTTGCCTTTTATAGTCTTTTTAAAGAGGGAATAAAAAGTACCCCCTCCCCCACCTCGGGGAGGTGAATCTTCTTTCTTCCTTCTCTTTCTCTTTCTAATTTACTTTTAAATAAACTTTTTTTTGTGTGTGTGTATATATATACACACACACATACACACACACACACACACACTAGACTCTTGGGCTGGGCACAGTGGCTCATGCCTGCAAATCCCAGCACTTTGGGAGGTAGAGGCAAGAGGATTGCCTGAGTCCATGGGTTCAAGACCAGCCTGGACAACTTGACGAGACCTCATTTCTACAATAAACCAAAAAATTAGCCGGGCTTGGTGGTAGGCACCTGTAGTTCCAGCTACTTGGAAGACTGAGGCAGAAGGTTTGCCTGAACCCAGAAGTTCGAGGCTGCGGTGGCCGTAAGCATGCCACTGCACTTCAGCCTGGACAACAGGATAAGATTTCGACTCAAAAAAAAGTGTGTGTGTGTGTGTGTGTGTGTGTATTAAATACATTTCTTAAAGTGCAGTGTTGTTTATTTGGAACATTCCACTTCAATTTTAAATTACCAATACTAAGATTTTGTCATTTCTGTAAGTGTCTTGCTTTTGGGGCCTAATACTTATGTATGTATAAATAGGAGTAGCCAGAAGGTAGAGTACTCACTGCTTTAGGATCCCATTTTTATCTTGAATCTTGGCTTTGGCTCTCAGATTCCCTTAGCCAAAGATCTTTTTCTTACCTAAATATGCAAGAAAAAGAAACAAAGGGGGAAAAGTGTGAAAATCCCTGTGAACTTCCAAAAGCTGAAGTTTGTACCCACTGCAATATTGCCATTTACTGCCACTTTCTGCCTGTCCCAGTCAAACATCTAAAGCCTCTAACTGGATCCAAGCCAGTTAATTATCAGATCATATCCAACCCTGGACCCAGTCCAGTTTCTGTCATGCCTACTGAACCCAATTTGGATTAAAAAAAAATTGCTCAAACAAGCTCGGATAGTTGAAAACTCAAATCCAGCCGGACTTGGTGGCTCAGCCTGTAATCCCGTGCTTTGGGAGGCTGAGGTGAGTGGATTGCCTGAGCCTGCGGGTTCGAGACTCGCCTGGGCAACTTGGCGAGACCTCATCTCTATAATAAATCAAAAAATTAGCCGGGCGTGGTAGCGTGTGCCTGTAGTTCCAGCTCCTTGGAAGGCTGGGTGGAAGGATCGCTGGAGCCCAGCAGGTCGAGGCTACGGTGGCCGGGAGCAGCCACTGTACTCCAGTCTGGGCGACAGAGTGAGACTCCAACTCAAAAAAAAAAAAAAAGAAAAGAAAAGAAAACTCAAATCCGTGGAGCTTTGGAATCTGAGTGAGAACTTACCCACAATTCCCAGTTGCTGCAAGAGAACAATGGACACAATGGGTCTGGCAGTTACAACACTTCATCACTTGATGCTCCTGGCCAGTCACTAAACACTCTACTTCAGATCCCACTTTTAGTATCATCTGTTAAAAGGAAAACCTTAGACAGATTGAACACAGTTTAATTAAACAAGAGTGACTTATGAATTGGGCAGACCCTGAACCAGAATAGGTTCAGAGAATCTCCAGCACTGCTGCATGATTGGAAAAGATTTGTAGACAGGAAAAGGAAATAACATGCAGGGTATGAAAGCGAGGTTCAGAAACATCTGGATTGGTTCCAGCTCAATGTTATACCTTATTTGAACATAGTTTGAACAGTTAACCACGTTAATTGGCCAAAACTCAGTGATTGGTGCACGAATTGGTTACATCCTATTTATATTTCCAGGTAGGTTACAGTTCGCTTATGTATGGAGAAATCTTTTGGACAACTTAAAATATGTAAGAAGACAACTTTCAGCTAAACTTAATTTAAGGCTACCTACTAGGATTAACTAAGTACGGATTAATTAGTAAGGACTAACTAAGACCCTTATTTCTCAATTGAGCTTCTTAAAAGAATAATTAAGCTCCTTGTTTTTACTTCCCTTCCAAAATTTGATCTCCATCTTCACCACTTGTTTCCTCTTCCTCAGATTCTTTCCTTCAATTCGTAAGTGCTTCAACAATCTTCTGTTCAAAAAAAAAAAAAAAATTGTAATCTGCATTTTAGTTTACCTAACTTTCAGGCTTCAAGACTTCCGTTCTGTCTCCTCCTTTGAAATCTCAGTGATCTGCTGAAACTTGTTCCTGGAAGATCTATATTTTTATACTTATTAATTCCAGTGGTCCCTTTTTAGCCACTATTTTTCTCATAATATATGCAGCTTTAGGAGTTGACTGCTTTCTGGACATTCTTTCCTCCTTTGCCTTCTGGTTCCTTTTTTTTCACTTTTTCTGGCTTTTTTGTCTTCTTTATCTACCTCCTCTCTTTTAGGACTCTCACACAGTCTCAAGGGCTTCTGCTGTCACCCTTGTTTGGGGAGCGGGGCTGTCATGAAAGAGCACCACCTCCGCTTGTGACTATCCCTATTTCAAAACTTCTAGGTCCTTTATTGTTACTCTACTGTCACGTAGTCTAGACAAAGAAGGAAACTAAAGTACTGTATTCCTTCTTTTTTTTCCTTTTTTTTTTTCTTTTTCTTTTTTTAGAGATGAAGTCTGGCCAAGTTGCCCAGGCTGGTCTCAAACCCGAGGGCTTAGGCAGTCCTCTCACCTCCATCTCTCAAAGTGTTGGAATTACAGGCGTGAGTCACCGTGCCCAGCCAAACTAAAGTACTGTATTCTTTCTATCTCACTAGCCTGTTTTCCTGTTCTACTCACAACTCTTTACTGAGAATGCCTCCTTCCTGTCTCTATCCATCAATATCTTCTCTATTCACAATTGTCACTTTATGTGCAAAATATAATTATATTATAATTATTTTGTAAACTTCTTATCACCCCTCTATAATCTACTTTTCTTAAGGAAAAACAGTTTTTTAGGCCGGGTGCGATGGCTCAAGCCTGTAATCCCAGCACTTTGGGAGGCCGAGGTGAGAGGATTGCCTTAGCCCATGGATTTGAGACCAGCCTAGGCAACTTGGTGAGACCTCATCTCTACAATAAATCAAAAAATTAGCTGGGCATGGTGGCAGACACCTGTAGTTCCAGGTACTTGGAAGGCTGAGGCAGAAGGATCGCCTGAGCCCAGCAGATCAAGACTGCAGTGGCTGTGAGAATGCCACTGCACTTTAGCCTGAGTGACAGAGTGAGACTCCAACTCAAAAAAGAAAATAAAATCTTCAATAGGGTCTTACTCTGTCAGGGTGGAATACAGTGGCAGAGTACAGAGTACAGTGGTGTGATTATAGTTCACTGTAACCTCAAACTCCTGGGCTCAAGCAGTCCCCCCACCTCAGCCTTCCAAGTAGCTAAGACTACATGCCACCATGCTGAGCTATTTTTTTTTTTTTTTTTTGATAGAGATGGGATTCTAACAAAATTTTCAAGGCTAGTCTTGAGCTCCTGACCTCAAGAAGTCCTCCTTCCTGCATTAGATCCCAAAGCGCTGGGATTACAGGCAGGAACCCAGCCAAGAAAATGATTATTCTCTAACTTAAAGCTCCACTGATACAAAGTATTCCCATAATGAAAAGTTATTGAGTGGTATAGTAATCTGTTAACCTCAGGTCAGTTCAGAATTTGTCTTGCATTCTTCATGGCAAGAAATTAAAGTATGAGAAATGATTTTTTTCTGTATAACACTGTTCACTACTTTTTTTTTAAAACCTCAGATCTCTAAATGTTTGTCTTTTTTTTTTTTTTAGAAAGCAGGATTTGTTGAGAAAACAGAAAAGGTCCTGCAATGGGAGGGGACCCGAGGGGGTTGCCCTAAATGTTTGTCTTAATAATCACTTAATATATTTTTTCTGCCCGACTCAGTGTCTCAGCCTGTAATCCCAGTGCTTTGGGAGGCTGAGGTGAGTGGATGGCCTGAGCCCGCAGGTTCGAGACCCGCCTGAGCAACTTGGCGAGACCTCATCTCTACAATAAATCAAAAATTAGCTGGACGTGGTAGCGTGCACTTGTAGTTCCAGCTAGTTGGAATGCTGAGGTGGAAGGAATGCCAGAGCCCTGCAGGTCGAGGCTGCACTCCCGTCTGGGTGACAGAATGAGACTCCAACTCAAAATATATATATATATATATTTTTTTTTCCTCCAAATTTTTATCCCCGAGTCAAATAAAAGGTAATAAGGATGGTTTATTAAAGTGCTATAATTACCTTATTTAATCTTGAAAGGCCAAAAAAAAGCACTTCCAATGTTTTTAGACTTAAGAGTTATTCTTTTCATTTTATATTTGTTATTCATGACTTGAATAGATGTTTCGCAATCACTGGACCTGTAGCGCTTGTTAAGGCTGAGTGAAAATATTAAATTTCATATTTCTTTAATTAAATATCAGTAAGGAGAAGGGAATATCTACAGACTTTATCTTTTACAAACGTATCATTTCTGTCCTGAGGGAATTAGAGTGTTTGAGCAAAGATCATTCAAATCCTTGACTTTAGGACCTTATTTGTTTTAAAAACAAGTGAAGCAGCCAGGCGCGGTGGCACATCCCTGTAGTCCCAGTTACTCAGGAGGCTGAAGTGGTAGGCTTGCTTGAGCTCGGGAGTTTGAGGCTACGGTGAACCATGATCATGTCACTGCACTCCAGCTTGGGTAACAGAGTGAGATCCTGACTGAAAAAAAGAAAAAGAAAACAAGTGATTGTTCAACTCCCACATCATGACTCATTTATGCTAAATACAAATTTGTCTTTAAATGTGAAATTGTTTTGGGTTTTTTTCAATGTAAATAAAAGTACATTAAAATGCTGCCTGCCTCATTTGTTTTAAATTGTGTGTGTGTGTGTGTGTCTGTATTTTTTTAAATCTCATCTGAGGGAATAATCTTTTCTGCTATCCTAGTCTGACATAGGTATTAACTGTAGAAGTTCTGGACTGGGCCATAATTCTGGCTCTACCATTTATCTAATGATTTGACCTTTGCCAAATACATAATGTCTCTGAAACTGTTTTTTGATCTATAAAACAGGGATAATACCTGACCTTCCTCATATGTACCTTGTCAGGATCAAATTAGATAATTTACAATGGCTAAAATTTATCAAGCTCTTACCATGGTCTCGGGCAGTTTGCTAAGTGTTTTACATGTGTTATCTTCACACTAATCCTATAATAGAAGTAATCATTTTACAGATGAGGGAAACTGAAATAATTTGTCTAAAAATTAATAGCTAATAAGTAGCAGAACTGGTAATAGAACTGTCCATGCTAACTCAAGAGCTGAGCTCTTAACTAGCACACTCTATTCCTAATGCCCTTTGTGAACTACAAAATGTAATCTAGGCCCAGCACAGTGGCTCACACCTGTAATCCCAGTATTTTGGGAGACCGAGGTGAGAGGATCACTTGAACCCAGGAGTTCAAGATCAGCCTGGGCAACATAGCAAGACCTTGTCGCTACAAAGAAATGTAAAAATTAGCTGGATATGGTGGCGCACACCTGTAATCACAGCTATTCGGAAGCCTGAGATGGGAGGATCACGAGTCCAGAAAGTCAACACTGCAGTGAGCCACGATCATGCCACTGCACTTTAGCCTGGGCAATAGCATACGAACTCAATTTTTAAAAAATAGTTCCAACTAACTGTATAATATGTTTATAGTTTGCAAAGTAAATTACTGACCCACTGTTGCCTACTGATGTAGTCTGGTGCCTTCTTATATACAGAGCACACAAATCTTTGTTTCATCCTCCATTCCCTTTCTAAACTTTCCATTACTACTTTGTAGGAATTGATGCCTAGACAAAGATTTTATATTTAGTGGTTTCTTCTTCTAGGGGTTTCACAGACCAACTGCGAAAGATTTCCAAGGATGCTGGGATGCCCATCCAGGGCCAGCCATGTTTCTGCAAGTATGCACAGGGGGCAGACAGCGTGGAGCCCATGTTCCGGCATCTCAAGAACACCTACTCAGGACTGCAGCTCATTATCGTCATCCTGCCAGGGAAGACGCCTGTGTATGGTAAAGATATCTTAAGACTGCATTTTTCCTCAAATATTGGGTATTTTTCTTATGATTAGTCTAAAACATATCTTAAAACTTCCAAGTTTTAAAATAGATTTTATGCTACAATATTTAAAAATCATGTATTGTTACTTTAAGACAAGTAGTAGCGCAAACTGAGCCCAAAAAGACACCTGTGTAAAGAGCTTCAATAGAAAAAAGGGCATCTAGCCAGGCATGGTAGCGCGCACCTGTAGTTCCAGCTACTTGGAAGGGTGAGGCAGAAGGATCACCAGAGCCCAGCAGGTCAAGGCTGCGGTGGCCGGGAGTGTGCCACTGCACTCCAGTCTGGGCAACAGTGAGACTCCAACTCAAAAAAAAAAAAAGAAAAGAAAAGAAAAAAGAGGCACTAAAAATAAAAAACAATGGTTAAGACTAGATTTTTTTTTTTTTTTTTTTTGAGTAGTAGTCTCACTCCATCGCCCAGGCTGGAGTGCAATGGCACGCTCATGGCCACCGCAGCCTTGACCTGCTGAGTTCAGGCAGTCCTTCCACCTCAGCCTTCCAAGTAACTGAAACCACAGGCACATGACACTATGCCCAACTAATTTTTCTTGATTTAATATAGAGATAAGGTCTCGCCATTTTGTCCAGACTGGTCTCAAACCCACGGATAGGGCAATCCTCTCTCTCACCTTGGCCTCCCAGAGTGCTGGGGTTATAGGCATGAGCCACTGCGCCTGGCTGTGAGACTAGAATTTTTTAAATAAAAATGCCAGTGGGATAACTTGAATATCAAAATAATGTGGTGGTTAAAAACACATGCTGGGGAGTCAAAACTGTGATACTCAATATTCAGGGACTTCTGGTTGTACAATCTGTGTGATTTGACTGAATTACTTAGCCAAACCAAGCCTTAGTTTCCTCACTACTAGAATTGGGATACTAGTAACATATAATCTATATGCAGAATAAGGATTAAATGAATCCACATATGTAAAGGGCACAGAATAGCACTTGTCATATAGTAAACACTCAGTAAATATTAGCTGTTGTTATTATAAACAGAATAAAGATTTATGAGATTAATAATAAGTTAAATATATATCATTGAATCATAGAAAAACACAAAGAAAATGTAATTTTCAAACCACTGAAAGGAGTAAAATCACTGACGCTTCCATAAGAAGAAATCACAAAGGCAAACTGTTAGATAAGCATAAAAATTAAGTTTTCTATATGTCACAAATACACTAAAATTAAAAGGAAATGAGTGGCCATGGTGACTCATACCTGTAATCCTAGCACTTTAGGAGGCTGAGGCAGGAGGATCGCTTGAGCCCAGGAGTTGAAGACTGCGATGAGCCATGATCGTGCCACTGTACTCCAGCCTGAACAACAGAATGAGACTCTGACTCAAAAAAAAAAAAAGTAAATGAATAGAATGAAAAATATTTACAGCAAGTCGAAACCATAAACAACTCATTTATTATTAGTTAAATAAAAATATTTTGTTTCTTAAATTAATAAGAAAATAATATAAACCAAAATTTCTCTCCAGGTATAGTGACTTACACCTGTAATCCTAGCACCTTGGGAGGCCAAGGTAGGAGGATTGCTTTAACCCAGGAGTTCGAGACCAGCTTAGGCCACCTCATCTCTACCAAAAAAATTTAAAAAATTAATGAGGTGTGGTGGCAGGTGGTCTGTAGGCCCACCTCCTTAGGAGGCTGAGGCAGGAGGATCACTTGAGCCCAGGAGTTCGAGGCTGGAGTGAGCAGTGATCGTGCCACTGCATTCCAGCCTGGATGACAGAGTGAGAGAGACCCTGACTCAAAAAAAAAAAAATTCTCAAGTTCAAAAAAAAAAGTAAATATATAAGAAAATGTTTATTTTTATCAGTACAATTCAATAAAAGAAAAAAAATTATGCTACTAAATTAGCAAATATATTTAAGCGTTTTAATGCCTAATGTTTATGAGTATGCTCTAGTATTAACACATTGCTGATAACAGTGTATATTGTTATTATCCTTTCCCTCAAAAGTATAAACATGTCCTTATACTGTGATTCAGTGTTTTCAATACCAAGAATCTATTCAAAGAAAATAATTCATACTGTAGAAAAATCTCTATGCACAAAATTTTTATAATAGCATCTGTGATATTAAAAAACTTTAAGAACTGGTACTAAATAATGAGTAAATTATATAGTACATTGATGATACATTATGCAGTAATTAAAATTAATAGTTATAAAAATGAGAAGAATAATTAGCCGGGTGTGGTAGTGCTCACCTGTAGTTACAGCTACTTGAAAGGCTGAGGTGGAAGGATCACTGGAGCCCAGCAGGTCAAGGCTGTGGTGGCCAGGAGCATACCACTGCACTCCAATCTGGGCAACAGAGTGAGACTCCAACTCAAAAAAAAGAAAAAAAATCAGAAGAATAGTTTAAAAGTTGTGACAAAATACAGAAGGCTTTTATTTTTTTAAACTCAAAGAATTTGTAAATCAATAAAAAAACCAAACAGCCTAATCAAAAGATAGATAAAAAACATAAAACAGAAAAACAAATGGTCAAATTGTCTTGTAAAAAGATACTCAGCCTCATTAATCATTAAAGAAATATGAACTAGACTGCGTTATTTTTCACAATTATCATATCCATTGTGGGTAAAGCTGTAAATAAATATACATTCTTTTTTTTTTTTTTTTTTTGAGTTGGAGTTTCACTCTTGTCTCCCAGGCTGGAGTGCAGCGGCACACTCCTGGCCTCACAGCCTCCACCTGCTGGACTAAGGCGATCCTTCCACCTCAACCTTCCAAGTAACTGGAACTACAGGCGCACACCACCATGCCCTGCTAATTTTTGATTTATTGTAGAGACGAGGTCTCGTCAAGTTGCCTTGTCTGGTCTCAAACCCACGGGCTCAGGCAATCCTCTTGCCTCGGCCTCCCAAAGTGCTGGGATTACAGGCTGAGCCACCACACCTGGCCTGAATATACATTCTTATACACTACTGATGGGAGGCAAAGCTGGTATTTTCATAGCCTCCAAACTACATTCCATCTAGTTCCTTCTACTCCAATATCTACACTGCTTCCAGAGTGATGTGTGATTTGTTCAATAGATTTTATTTTTAGTCTATTCTAATACTTTGATGGCCACTCTGAAGATCATTTCAGGGTTGAGTCAAAGAACCCATGAGTTTGCAACATACTCCACCCAGCATCAGTGAGGTTTCCCTAAAAAGTTCTCCTTCCACCTCTCACAGTTATAATCTACTGTTTGTTATACTGGAGCTCTGTTGATGTGGCTAGGTATTGCAGAAAGGAAGTATTCTATAATCTTATGACCAAATCTCAAGGGCTTTTCCTATTGGTGTGAGTCCCTGCATGTAATCGTCAAAAGTACTTATTAGCCTTTTTGTTCCCCTCTCTTTTTAAGTGTGACTGGAAGGCTAGGTTGGCTGGAGTTGTTAAATTGCTCTCCCCTAGTCAGATTAGGCATTGGTAAAGTAATTTCCCTTGAGGCCAAACCTTTTATTAAAGAAACCTCTCTGGGCCAGGCGCGGTGGCTCAAGCCTGTAATCCCAGCACTTTGGGAGGCCAAGGCAAGAGGATTGCCTGAGCCCAGGGGTTCAAGACCAGCCTGGGCAACTTGGTGAGAGCTCGTCTCTACAGTAAAATAAAAAAATTAGCCAGGCGTGGTGGTATGTGCCTGTAATTCCAGCTACTTGGAAGGCTGAGGTGGAAGGATCACCTGAGCCCAGCAGGTAGATGCTGGGGTGGCCGTGAATGGCCGGTCGCCTGGGCAACAGAGTGAGCTTCCAATTAAAAAAAAAGAAATAAACCTCTCTGGACATATTTCAAATGCTTGCTTTTTCCTGCTCCCTGTGTCTTAAAAAAGTGTCTCCTCTATTGGGTTCTCAAATTCCTTAAATAGGAACTACCGATTATTAGTCAAGAAATCTTTGAATGGGGGACACTTCTTACAAACAAGGGTGCCTGAACGAGACATATTTGTGTACCTAACCCTTAAATGTACCCCTCAATATCACAGTAAATAAATAAATAAATAAAAAAGAAATCTTTGAATCCACTATGACTGCAAACCCCACTTGGAAATGTTCCTCCTTCCTAAGCCAAACTAATGAAAGTCTCACATGTATTAATTTGTGATTTCTTATAACTTCTGCCATCATAAAATGCATGTAACCAAGCCACCATTCAGCAACAGTGGGCATACTTTCTTAGGACCTCCTGAGAATGAGTGTTCCAGGATTAAGTCCTCAATTTTGGTTCAAGAATAAACCATCTTAAAATATTTTGCAGGGCTGGGCGTGGTGGCTCAAGCCTGTAATCCCAGCACTTTGGGAAGTCGAGGCGAGAGGATTGCCCGAGCCCACAGGTTAGAGACTAGCCTGGGCAACATGGTGAGCCCTCATCTCTACAATAAAAAATAAAAATAAATTTTACAGAGTTTGGCATCTTTTGTCAACAATAATATTTTTAAAATAATAAAATTAGGATGATCTTCCAAAGGTTTACATGTTCAAATCCATGACTCCTTACCCTTTAAGGATCATTTTGTTCTGTGCTCTTTTCCCCAAGGAGAGTCTGTTCATTCTCTGCCTTCTACCTGTTTTGCTTCTCATACCCTACTTTCCCCCTTCACCAAGTAAATGCATGTTCTTCATTTGAACTTTAGTTAAGCCATTCCTTCCTTGGGAAAGTTTTGTCTGACCTTCTTGGCAAAGTCAAATTCTTTCTCTTTTATTGTCTTATTGCACTTTGTACCTCTTCTTTATATTACTTTCACAGTTTTGATGTTAAATTTGAGCAGTTATTTACTTAATGCCTATTTATCTAACTAGACTATAAGTTCTATGAGGGCAAGAGTAATGTCTCTGTTGATTCACCATTTGTCATGCTGGACCCCATTGAGTCCAACAGGGATGGCACAGCATCCAAGAGGGCAAAGAAAAAAGACCCCCAGAGACAGCGGGTGAGATATAGGAGACTTACACAGAAGGCTTCCAGGGAAGCCAGCTAGACGGAAAAACACTACCATTAGTGGCAGGCATGATGGTTATATAGTAACTTTCACATAGTACCCTCCACCTACCTCAGAACAAAGGATCTCAGTCTCTTTCATGTCCAGTGTTCCAAGGAATGGCCAGGTACCAGATGTTCTTCACAGGGCATAAATATCCAAATTGGCCATTCCCAAAGTTCATACCTTGGAACACTGAACACACGTTCACCAAGGAACATAGGGTCATTCTTCTGGTATGCTTGAGTTATTGCTGCCTAGCAAGACATGCCCACCATATGCTATTGTGTATATAGAGCTATGTGCAGTACCAGTATACTAGTACTAGTAATATATATTGGGTACATATTAAAAATGCGTTGAATGACCTGAATGTCAGTGTCTATAAAAGTGTTAAATATATTTCTTCTGATTCCTCAATTTTGCTTGTAGAAATTTATCCTGAAGGTAAACAACAGACAAAAATATACAAGGGTGTTATTCTTAGTATTGTTCGAAATCATGAAAACATGGAGCAGCCTAAAAACATATCTGTGTATGACTGGTTAGAGATACATTGTACATTTGAAAACAGAAAAAACTACTGCTGTTATAAATAATAAGGGCATGGCAGGGGCATATCTCATCAACAAGGGTACCTGCACAATGCATATTTGTACACCTAACCCTGAATTGTACCCCACAATTTTAAAATAAAATAAAATAAATAATAATAAGGGCAATTTATATATTGAGATTGAGTACTGTACTTTATTATTAAGTGAAAGTGACGAGTTGCAAAAGTAGAATGTATAATTATGTTCTCAGTTTTTATTTTAAATGTTTTCCATGTATTTTATATACATGAAGTTATGTACACTGATATCTTTATGATAGTTATAATGACAGAAAAAGGGAAAGAACCAGAGGCCTTTTACTCTTTATACTATAATACTTCTATATTTTTAAATTAAAGGTAGGAGAATGGGATTGAGAACTATTACATATACTGTGAATATAGGTGCATAAAAATAATGTAAATGAGAACATTTCTGGAAGGGAGTACCAATAAAATGATAACAAGGGATTATGTATATATTTTTCTCTTTATGCTTTCATTTATTGTAATTATACTATTTTTATGATAGTAAAAATATTTGTTTTAGCTGGGCTCGGTGACTCAGCCTGTAATCCCGCACCTTGGGAGGCTGAGGTGAGTGGATTGCCTGAGCCCGCGGGTTCGAGACCCACCTGGGCAACTTGGTGAGACCTCATCTCTACAATAAATCAAAAAACTAGCTGGGTGTGGTAGCGCGCACCTGTAGTTCCAGCTACTTGGAAGGCTGAGGTGGAAGGATTGCCGGAGCCCAGCAGCTCGAGGCTGCAGTGGCCGGAAGCAGCCACTGCACTCCAGTCTGGACGACAGAGTGAGACTCCAACTCAAAAATATATATATATATATTTGTTTTTATACAAAGAAGAAAATAACTGGAAAAGTTATCACTAAACACTTAAGGTAATCTTCAAGGCTATGTACTTGGCATTTTAACAGCATTGTTTTAGTGTACTGTATTGGTGAAATTTTTAGCATCCTGTAATACAGTGAAGTATTGGAAACATAGTAGCTTTATTTTCAGTAAATAAAATTATTTTCAGGTCTTTTTTCTGACTAGAGGTATTTGCATTCGTTCCATAGCGGAAGTGAAACGTGTAGGAGATACACTTTTGGGTATGGCTACACAGTGTGTTCAAGTCAAGAATGTAATAAAAACATCTCCTCAAACTCTCTCAAACTTGTGCCTAAAGATAAATGTTAAACTTGGAGGAATCAATAATATTCTTGTACCTCATCAAAGGTAAGATAAGCTAATCACTTATGAAAATATTCATCATTTTTCACATCTTCATTTGTCTATATGTAACCATATCTAACTACTATAAGATCTGTGTAAGAGACGTTAATTATTCCTGCCATATGAGATTCTTAGACATTTTGGTAAAAAGTTAAAAGTTTGAATTGGCAAGGTTATGAGACTTGTGAAAATTTGCCCCCTCCATTTTCATTTAGTATGTAAAATACCACTTGCCTAGCCAGAAAGTATTGAGAATGTTATATAATTCTCACTGGAGAGTCCAGCTTGAAGAATTTTCACTTTGTTTGATAGTAATCTTCAACGTGGTTTCCTGAGGCTACTCACCTAGAATACCAAGGAGGAAAAAAGGGGATTGGGGATGGGAGAGAGCATGTGGCTAGTCAATTAAAGAAGTCATATCAAATCCTTGCTATAGCCAGATAACATGTTATTGTTAGATCGCCCTCATTAGACGTGGAGCTCTTTGGAAGCATGAGATATCAAGACCTAGAAACAAGAAGTAGCTGACTGTACAGGTCACTAAGAAAGAGAACGTTTTTCAGATAACTGAACAACAGGTTCTCTTTTAATAGTTGAAGCGTTTAGGGCTCAAAGAAGTTAAGTATCTTAACCAGCATGCACCAAAATAAGCATTACAATAAGGATTGACCCATGTGTTTGACATAAAAGTCTTTTTTTTTCTGCTTTCCCATGCTGCTTCTACTTCCTATCTCTGTTAAACATAAGATGAGATCCATATTTGAGATGAATATAGAATTTCATCAACAAGTCTAAGAATTAAGAGATAGACATTTGAATTATAAAGGATATAGTTTTAAAATAAAGGAAATAAGCCGGGCTTGGTGGCTCAGCCTGTAATCCCGTGCCTTGGGAGGCTGAGGTGAGTGGATTGCCTGAGCCCGCAGGTTCGAGACCCGCCTGGGCAACTTGGCGAGACCTCATCTCTACAATAAATCAAAAAATCAGCTGGGCATGGTAGCGCATGCCTGTAATTCCAGCTACTCGGAA
>CAUYQG010116634.1:0-15395 GCA_963574415.1 Tarsius wallacei | reverse complement strand
AACTCCATTCTGGGTTCTGTCCTTTCACATAATGAGACTTCTTTTTTCAAAAATTATAAACTTTTGAAAAACGAGAGCAACATAAAACTAGCACAAAATTTGGCCTTGTTTTTGTAAAACTAATCTGTCAATGTCTGGTTCGATGGAAGTGGTTGCAATTCTCAGTGAGTTCTCAAGGTGCTCATCAGAAATGTTTGTTTGGATTTTGCTCTACGTGTGCGCTTCTTAATTGAAAACAGCTGCTCATAAATGCATGCGCTTCCAAAAGGAGATGTCATGAATAAGAAGTGACCGTGATTTTCGAAAATGGAACTTTGCATGGGGTCACAAAGACAATAATGTTAAGCATTGACAGTAGTGGGAAACTGCTGGGGGGTGGGGTGGGATGGGCAGTAGTGGGGATCTGCCAGGGGAGGGGAGAGGCACACCTCCTCAACAAGGGTGCCTGCATAATGAACATTTGTATACCTAACCCTGAACTGTACTCCACATCTTTAAAATAAAAAATTAGTTAAAAAGATAAAGCTAAAAAACACATGATGCTAACAGATTTTGTGAGATTGTATAACTAGCTGTCCTGGGCCACATGCAGCCCATGGGAGGGAATGCCTGGTGTGGATGATTCCAGGTCTGAGTACACATGTGGACCTTAAGATGCTGTTTGGCGAAGTCCCTGGACCACTAGCCTCAACATCACCTGGGAGGCTTAAAAACTACGGATAACTAGAATATCTGGGGATAGATCCTAAGGATATCCATTTTAAACACACTCCCCAGGGGATCTGATGTATTTTAAAACTGAAGAACACTGGATAATCCATATCAGAGCCAGGCCAGAGAGTCCGGAAGCAAAGCATCCTGTGAAGAAGTTGGCTTTTCTTCACTCCATGAAGAGTGGTTTATAGCAAGGCTAATTATACTGAAGAGGAATTTGGGGACCAGGCTTTTGTCCTGACAGTGGGGTCATAAGATCTCAGTCTGAAAAGAAAGCTGGGGCTTCTGGAGCAGGAATCAAAGCAGAAGGAACACCAAGGACAAGAAGTGGAGCAGAGAGACCAGAAACTGATACGGTAGAGAGGATTTGCAACAGTGTTGCTTGCTCACCTTCCACCCTCTTTGACTAGACTGTGAGCTCCCTGAGGGCAGGGCTCATAGTGAACTCATCCTTATTTCTTTGGCACCTGATATCTGGCCTGAGGCAAAGTAAGCTTTCAAATGTTTATTAAATAAGTTAATAAAGTAATGGAAGACTGGCAAGGGTGATTTGAAGCTGAGCTCTGGAATGTGGACTGAAGGGGCCTGCAGGTCTGCTGACTCAGTTCACACTTGGTCCCGAGAGTTGAGTCTAAAACTGCACTTGTAGCTTTGCAGTTAAGACAGGGAGGAGCTAGGTGGTCTCAAGACCAAGGCTGAATCTAGAGTTAGGATAGTTTAGGGTGTCTTCTGGAAGACGGTGTCATTTGAATCCTCCTCGAAGACAAGGCAGATAGATGATTCAATTCAATCTGTTGACGGAAAGATGCCAAACTCCAAACTATTTTAAGATGATTTCTTCTTGAGCCAGACTTGAGGACTTAAGCTCAGGTACCCCCATCCTCAGGAGGTCCTGACCATGTGTGCCCTCTGGGGCCAAATGGTGGCTTGGCTATATATAATTTTAGGGTGGCAAAAGTTACAAAAAGCCGTAAATCAGTACATGTGATATTTTCATTGGTTTGGCCCAGGAAGGGGGGACATTTCCAAGTGGGGGCTTGCAGGACATAGATGGATTCAAAGATTTCCTGGCTGGTGATGTGCAGTTCCTATCTAGGATTTGGGAAATCAGTAGAGAAGACGCTTTGCTATCTTACACGGCTCCCTGGGAGTCTGGTGGTAATCCACAAGAGGTGGCTTTTCAGGGCCATGAGATACTTTGATTTCCTTCTTTGTTGGTGATGCGATGTGATGCCAGAGTCAGGTTGGAAAACAACAGGGTAATAAAACCCTGTTTGCGGAGTCCTGATGGGGCAGTGACTCCTCAAGCCTCTGAGGAATTTGGCTAAGAGAAGAAAGTTCAGGTTGAGTTTTCAAATCCAACTTGACGAATATTTGGTGATCTCTACATAATGGCTGGCAACCCAGGCTGAGTAAAATACAGTTCTTGCCCTACAGGAGACCGACAGGTACAGAAATGACTAAAATCTAATGTTATATTTGTATGGCAATGCAGGGGTGTAGAAAAAGGAAATCACCCAGGGAAATTGAGAAAAGAGATAACATCTACCCCGGTCTTGGAATTGGTCAAGCTTTGTTCTACAGTTAAGGCAGGAGGAAACAGCCATAACAAGAGTAGGCAGGCATGAAAGTGAAGGTAACTTAGGAGGTGGCCTCGGTGGTCTGGTGAGTGAGAGCACAAGACAAATCATGGGTAGTGGGGTCTGTACCTCTTAGATCATGTTAATAAGTAAGAGTTTATTTTATGAGCACTTGAACTTGTCCAAGTGCTTGTTTTAAGCAGTAGATTGACACAATTCAACTGGGAAATGATAGTAAATTCCTAAGTCCCCCAACTTACTGAATGGACACCATTTTGGTCAAGAGGACCCCAGAGAAACCTTGGAAGCTGAGTTCCTGTCCACTACGGGATGGGCGATCAGACATGCCTCCATATATACCCCTTCCCTTGCTAACCGCCATTAGGCTTCTTTTCCTAAGGGTTAAACAAATGAGCCCTTTTGATACGGAATTTTCAGGTCAGCTCGGGCTTCCAGAGTGTCGGCTAGATGGGTCAGCTAGCTGAGCCCCAGAGAGGGTCAGCTCGAGGGGCTGGTAAGCCTAGTCCCAAAAGCGTTGGCTCTCACAGGCTGGCAAACCAAGCCCTGAGGGTGTTGCTGGTTCGGTGGGCTGGCAAGCCTAGCCCCCAGAGTGTCTCAGCTTCGGAGTCTTGCCTTCTTCCAGCAGCTGTCCCAGTTCTGCCCGCTCAGTTGGCTGGCAAGCCAGCCCCTGGGGTGCACGGCTCTTCAGGTTGGGGTTCTTGTCTGGTGCCCAGGAAGAAGGAGGGACACAGACAACTGGAAAGTGAGAAAGCAGGAATTATTAAGAGGACAGTGGGAGGGGACCCGAAAGGGTTGCCGAATTGGAGCTGTATCCTGGTGCTTATATAGCCCTAAGACTGAGCCGATTGGCTAGCACTAGCTGTGAGCTGATTGGTTGGTACTTGACAGCAAGCTGATTGGTCATTTTTCTATCCCTGCAGTGAGTACTTAGGCTCTAGCTTGAGAGGCTCACACAGAGCTTGTTTACCAATGCGGGTGTATCAGCCTGAGAGGCCTGCTGGAAGTTTGTTACATTGTTACTGGAGCACCCACCCTGTCTGTCTGCCTAGCTTTTTTTTCTCTAGCTATCGCCTGTCTCACTTTGGAAAGACTTGCTCCAGTGCTGACGTCAACAGACTGCCTGTTGCTGCCCTCCCATCGCCATGAAGTATGCACAGGGAGATATTTTGTGTCTGCTGCTTCACCTTTTGATGTCAGAGGGTTGAAAACTCCACCCTCGGATCCTGCTAATGTCGCCATGTTTTGAACATGAGACCCATGAAGAGGCAGGAAGCTCAATTGCCAATGCACATTTCTCCTTTCGTAAATACTTAAGATTCCTCCTATGGCTTATTAAATATGTATAGATGAGAAATAAGAATGGTGATTTATTTTCAAATTGGAGCCTAGCTTATCTTGGGTTCTCAAGATGGTGTCTAAATGCTTTGTGCTTCTCTTTTGTGGATTCACTTTCTGCTTCTTTGTGCCTCCTTTTAGATGGTTTTTTGCTTTGGTGGGCTTCATGTTTAAACTTTTGGCAGGATCCAGTCAGAATGATTCTGTCAGCCAATCAGCAAATAGGACATGCAAATGAAATAATTCTGTAAGCCTATCAAAATGTGTCATGTAGGTATCGTTTGGGGAAGCCTGTAACGTCTGCAGTATTCCTCCAGTGAGGAACCAGAAGAGGGACCTGCCCTTTGGGAATAAAAGTGCTAAATCTTCCTGCTTTGGTGTGCCTACCCACCAGACACCTGATCTTGCAAGACCATCATTAAAGTCTCACTTCTGCTGCACTCCATGTCTCTGTGTTCATTCTTTGATTTGGGACAGGTGAGTTCGTTTCTCACAGTATATTCAGTCACTTTGCTCAGTATAAACTCCTGTTCTTTTTACTCCTTTCTTGAATTCCATGTTTCTGGGGTCTGGCTTCCCAGTCAGTTAGAATGGCTACCCTGTAGCCCCTTATGAGGAAAAAAGTTCTCCTTTACAAATTTATGGACCTTGTAATTCTTCACCCACATTCAACCTAGGTGTAGTAAGAGAACTTGGACCAGAGGGTGAAGGAAGGCTTGCAGGAAAGAAAGGCTGGGAGGAATCTGGGGCAGGGAGCAAAGTGAGCAAAACCTCAGTTAAAGGAATTCCTGCTGAGATGCTACAGTCAATAATGGTTCAAGACAGACACCCTCTGAGCAAGCTGTTGGTCTTTGAATTGGCCCCTCCTTACCTGGAGGAGGCGTGACTTCTAGTGGATTGATGTGCCAGGCTTCTGGGAAGATCTGTCACTTCTGGCTGTCCATGGTTCATTATTCTCACACCCACTGCGGGCTCCTGCTGGCTGTTTTGCTCTGAATGTGAAATCCATTTCTGTGACTTGGCTGGGAGTTCACAGACCCCAGAGTCCAAGTTGCTCTGTGATTTTTAAAAAAATTGCGGTAAGAACACTAAACATGAGACCTACCCTCTTACATTTTTCAGTGTACAATACAGTATTGTTAACTGTAGGCACAGTATTGCATAGCAGCTCTCTAGAGCTTATATATCTTTCAAGGCTGAAACTTTATACCTGCTGAATAGCAATGCATCCCTTCCCCCTCCCCTCATCCTCTGTAAACCATAATTCTAGGCTCTGCTTTTATGAGTTTGACCCTTTTAGATACCTCATCTAAGTAGAATCAAGCAGTATTTGTCCTTAAATAGAACTGCCATATGGTCCAGCAAACCCATTTCTGTGTATTTATCCCAAATAATTAAAACCAGGATTTCAAAGAGAGATTTGCCCTCCCATGTTCTTTGTAGCACCATTCACAATGGCTAAGAGGTGAAAACAAACTCACCGCCCATCGATGGATGGATGGATCGATAAAGAAAATTTGGTTTTCACAATCAGCCTTTCACATCCATGGGATCAACCAATGGCAGATCAAATAAACAACAACAAAAAATACACCAGTAAAAAATAACAAAAATCGGTTCACTTTCATAGTGGGTGCTTGTTGATTGCGTCTTTGGTGTTTATTTCTTCATATCTCCAGCTGACTTTGGGTTTTGTCTTCAAGGTTATGTTCCACGTTGCTCAGCTATGCATGGAATGAAAATCACTTCTGGCTCTAGTGGCAGATCCTCACTGGCTTAAAACAACCATGTACCCTATTTCCTGGTGTGGCACCCAGTTCCAGGATGAGCATCTGTCCCATTCAGGCCACCCAGAGGGAGGAAATCCATGGCATCCATTCTGGGGAGAAGGCTTCGTTTTCTCTTGGGAGAACTGGCTGATGAGCTTCTCTTTTGGTGTGGTGAGGAAGTGAGACCTCGAATAACTGCAACCATGAAGTAAGCTGAGGAGACCAAGCTGTCATTTAAAGGGTGGAATGCAACCGGGCTCGGTGGCTCAGCCTGTAATTCTGCGATTTGGGAGGCCGAGGTGAGTGGATTGCCTGAGCCTGCGGGTTCGAGACCTGCCTGGGCAACTTGGTGAGACCTCATCTCTACAATAAATAAAAAAAAAATTAGCCGGGCGTGGTAGCACGCGCCTGTAGTTCCAGCTACTCGGAAGGCTGAGGGGGAAGGATCTCTGGAGCCCAGCAGGTCGAGGCTGCGGTGGCCGGGAGCGGCCACTGCACTCCAGTCTGGGCGACAGACTGAGACTCCAACTCAAAGAAACAACAACAACAACAACAACAACAACAACAAAATAAAGGGTGGAATGCAGAGAATCTCAAAGAAAGGAGCCAGACCCTGGGGACCCCATGAAGCACGGGAACAAACTGTGCCTGAAACAACCTCTGGCTTTAATGTCCTGTGAACCAATGAGATGTACATCAATTCGAATTGATTTTTCTTTTGACATCGACTCAAAGTTAAACTTCCTTTTGAAGTTTAACTAAATCTATTTTTGACTATCAATCTTTTTACCCTCTGCAATTAAAATCTTGCATATTTCTGCATTTTTATTATAGTCAGCTCCTAAATCAACTGCAAAATGTTGAAAACAACAAAAATTTGACAGCAGAAAAAGAGTCACTGCCTGTCACATGGAAGTTGCTTTATAAATGCTTGTTGAATAAATGAAGGTGAAAATAAATCCAAAAGGAAAAAGAGTATCTCCTGGGTTTGGGAGGGGGGAAGTAATTGCATAAAATGTTTGGGGGCCAGGGACACACCTCATCAGCAAGGGTACCTAACCCTGAATAGTACCCCATATCTCTAAAAAATAAAAATAAAAAAAAAAAGTTTGGGGGGCCACCTGTAAATGAGAAGAGGTATGAGATGATCATAAAGCCTAAACTGCTGAGCTGCTATGGGCAAGAATTGCCTTTTCTCCTCTCCTTTGAGATGTTGCCTGGTGTTCTTTTTCTTGCAACTTGGAATTTAGGAAAAAAGAAGGACTCAGGGTCACAAAATTAATTTTGCTTCAATTCAATCAATTGATTGAATTAACAGATTTTTTTTTTTTTGAGTTGGTGTCTCACTCTGTTGCCCAGACTGGAGTGCAGTGGCATGCTCACGGCCACCCCAGCATTGACCTGCTGGGCTCCATGGTCCTTCCACCTTAGCCTTCCAAGTGGCCGGAACTACAGGCATGTGCTACCATGCCAGGCTAACTTTTGATTTATTGTAGAGACAAAGTCTTGCCAAGTTGCCTGGGCTGGTCTCGAACTAGTGGGCTGAGGCAATCCTTTCGCCTCAGCCTCCCAAAGTACAGGGATTACAGATGTGAGCCATCGCACCTGGCCTCAAAATGTTTTAAAATAAATGTAAAACTTTAACATTTAAGAGTAAGAATATTCTATTGAGGCAATATATACATAGGTAAAATTTCAGTGCTGAGGATAAGCAAAATCTTTTTTTTTTTTTTTTGAGTTGGAGTCTCACTCTGTCGCCCAGGCTGGAGTGCAGTCACATGCTCACGGCCATCCCAGCATTGACCTGCTGGGCTCTGTGATCCTTTTGCCTTAGCCTTCCAGGTGGCTGGAACTACAGGCGTGCACTACCATGCCTGGCTAATTTTTTATTTATTGTAGAGACAAGGTCTCACCAAGTTGCCTGGACTGGTCTTGAACCCACGGGCTCAGGCAATCCACTTACCTCTGCCTCCCAAGGTGCTGGGATGACAGGCTTAACCATTGAGCCTGGTCAACAGACGTTTTATGAACACCTGCAAAGGAATGAAGATTACCATTTAGTAGGGATGACGGATACATACATTAATGATAATGACAAAGTTGGTGAGTAGCATGAGAGAGGAAATATGGGGACTTGTGAGGACACAGCAAGGGGCCTAACTCTAGAGTAGGGAAATGGAACATGGAAACCCCAAATCCAAGAGAGCTTGTATATCCCCAAGAAGTCACCTGGAGGTCCATCAGGGAGAGACATTGGTTTATTAGAACTTACAGGAGACACCGATGCCCGCCAGTGTGAAGAAGGAATCTGCCCAGGAGACATCAATGGTGGCCTGTCGATGGAGAAGGAATCATGCTTTTGGATGTTGCAGCAAATGCTGCAATTCACCGGAAGCAGGAAAAATTGGAGTGTTGCCATGCTCAGAACAGGCACTGGAGACCGAGTGGAGAATTGAGAGCATTTATTCCGGAAGTCTCAGGCAGAGTAGTCTCCAAAAATCTGCGCCCGTATCTTTAGTTACTGTTTTTATACACATGCAGCGGACTTTATTGTAGACTTTTGGGTGTAACAGGTCTGGGGCTGCCTCATCAGCTCTGGGCTTTTGCCATTGGTGGTTTTGTAATTTTAAACTGAGGACAAAGAGTGGGAACTTTCACAGCAAACAGGTTTACCTAGGGTGCAGCAAAGCATGCTTACAGAAGCAGAAATGGCAGTTAGGGCAGCTGCTCATTTGAGATAAGGCTCTTAGGATCTGGCTTCTTGATTAACTCTATGTTTTCCTGTCTCAGGGACAGTACAGCAAGCAGTTGTATAGCCAAGCATGTTAATTACTCAACCTTCTACGTGGTGGTTACAATCACAGTGAGAGTAAGGGGGCCGCTCACATTGTTCTCAGTTCTGCTCTGTCACCTGCACCCCGTGACTTGTGACTGGGAATATGCATATCCTGAGAGACCAGCCTTGGCCAGGGGCTGCTCCCTGAGGGAGGGACAGAGAGAAGACAAGTATTGGAGAAAGAGTTAATGTCTGGACAATTACCTCACAGGACAGGGAAACCTCTTTGAGTCAACGATATTTAAGCTGAGATCTGAAGAGTGAACAGGTGCTAGTGAGATGAAGTTTGGGAGAGGAAGGGCAGTGTGCTTCCTGCAGGTGACCTGATGGCTAACAGGGAGTGAGACGAGTGTAAGGACCGGAGAGAAGTTCACAGTGGGTGAAGGAAAGGAGAGTGGTGAGACACGGCCAGGCGGGTGACCAGAGCTGCATATCTTTCTGGGCCACATGAAGGAGTTTGGGCTTTATTTAAAGCAGAGAGGGCAGCTCCAGCAGGGTTGTAAGCAGAAGAGCTGCATGAGCGGACAAGCATTCCGCCCGGACCACGACTGGCTCAGGGTCCAGTTTCTTTCCTCTGCGTGTCCACATGGTTCCTCTCCAACTGCTGCCTCTCTTGCAGATCGCAAGTTCTGCTACTGGTGGCTTGCAGGCCGAAATAAACAAGCACAAGATGTATAAGGAAGGGGACTTTATTCCAAAAGCCAGTGGATGGGGAAGTGGCCAGGTTCAGGCCTCAAAGAAACCATTTCAAAATTTAGGCAAAGGATGGGGTCGTTTTAAGAGGGGAAAGAATGGAACAAGGACCATCTGGGGGAGGTCCTGGGAGCTGCTCTTGCTTTGATGGTTATCTCGAGTCTACATCCACCTGGAGACTTGCTCTGGTGGTCATCTTGAGTCCTCGTCTACCTGGAGGTCTGCCTGACATCGCCCTAGTTGTGAGCAATGGCGAATTCTGCTGCGGGGTCTCCAGACTCAGTTATTACAAGGTCAGCCTCTGGAGTCACTCAAGCTGGTACACAATTAGATTAGAAAAGAAAGATAAATCTTTCAAGTGGAGGCTTAGAGAGAAAAAGGCTTAAAACTGTTTCTTAAAGACTGAAATAGAGATTCTCAGTCACCCTTTATCTTTTCTTCTAAAAAAATGCTTACACTGGAGAAAAGAAGGAAATGGGCACTGCGTGTTCCCGGAACATGTTCCAGCACTGCCTTTGTAGCAATTTGTTTTTCCTGATACATCTAATTCCCCCTTTCTTAATTATGGTTTGAGTTTTCGGTGGCTCTGCCCTCCTGTAAAGCAGCACTAATGCTCAGTTCTTCAGTCTTTTTTTTTTTTTTGAGTTGGAGTCTCACTCCCTCGCCCAGACTGGAGTGCAGTGGCCACTCCCGGCCACCGCAGCCTTGACCTGCTGGGCTCCGGCGATCCTTCCGCCTCAACCTTCCAAGTAGCTGGAACTACAGGCGCGTGCTGCCACGCCTGGCTAATTTTTGATTTATTGTAGAGACGAGGTCTCGCCAAGTTGCCCAGGTGGGTCTCGAACTTGCGGGCTCAGGCAATTCACTCACCTCGGCCTCCCAAAGTGCAGGATTACAGGCTGAGCCACCGAGCCCGGCTAGTTCTTCAGTCTTTAAATGGGACTCAGCAGGGCAGGTGTGGGATCTCCTGGACTTATCTGTGGTTGGCTTCCCCTGGACCAGTAGCTGCCGGGGGTGGGGTGGGGAGTGGAGGATTATGCTGTGACCCTTCTCTGGGGTCTTTTTTTGTGCAGCCAAAGTACCATGCCACCCAGCACTTATCCCAGCAGTGAGAAGCTGCCCGTTCTGTCCCACAGGTATCTCTCTGTCCTCAAGCCTTCTAAAAGTTATCCATAGTAGAAATTTAGCCCCCAAGGTATCACTTGGAGTTCTCAGGCCCCTCTCAGACTCTTTGCACCCAGAGCAAGCACATTCCTTCGCTTTCACTCCAAGGGCTTGTGTCTTCTTTCTAGGCCTGACTATAAACTCCTGGAGGGGCAGAGACCTTTGCTTCTAGTTGCTTCTAGAGCTCTAGTTAGTGAGTGCTGGATAGCATCAGTAGAATGACAGAGAGCAGGGAAATTAAAAAGTTTTCGATCTGGTTGTCTTTTGTATGCTAATGAGATGACTGGTGGGTGGGGGGCGTTAGCCTCAGGTTGGGGCTGTCACCAGAAAGACCAAGGCATGATTGGAGGGCTGAGAATTTTGGATCCACTGCCAACCCCTGGGATGGAGTCTGAAGGTGAGTCAATTACCAGTGGTTAATGATATGATCGGTCATGCTCCATAAATGAAGCCTCCATAAAATCCCAAAAGAGTTGGGCATGGGGAGCTTCCTGATAACTAAACTCATGGAGCTTCCTTCAGGATGGTCTGTTCCTTCTCTCATACTTTGCCCATACATCTTTTCTGGCTGTTCACCTATATCCTTTATAATAAATGGGCAAGTCAAGTGTTTCTCTGAGTTCTGTGAGCCATTCTAGCCTATTAATTGCACCCAAGGAGATGACTGTGGGAACCCCAAGTTTCAGCCAATGGGTCAGAAATGTAGGTGACAACCTACTACTTGCTTGCCATTGGCATCTGAAGTGAAGGGTGATCTTGAGGCAGGCTGTAAGTGCAGGACAAATGTGACCTGTTTTATCCTACAAGAAGCAGGAAGCAGTTGACCACAATTTGGAAAACATCTTTAGGGTGCTTATGGTTGAAGTTTGCACCCCCTCCCCTACTCCGCTTTTCCTTTAAGTGTGTCTTCTTACCTTAATAAACTCTTTGCTTGCCAACCTTGTGACTTGCTCTAGAATTCTTTCTTGTGGCAAAGTCAAGAACCTGGGTAAAAAAATGAGCTAGCGTTCTCTCTCTCTCTCTCTCTCTCTGTCTCTCTCTCTCTCTCTCTCTCCCCCCTCTCTCTCTCAAAGAAAACTCCTCCCTGGTAACAATCTTGAGAGACTGAGACCTCAATCTGTGGGATATGACCCTATCTCCAGTAAGACGGTCCCAGAATTGAACTGAATTAGAGAACACCCAGCTGGGGTCCACTAGAGAATCAATTGGTTAGTGTGTATGGAAAACCCCCACACATTTGATGTCAGAAGTGCTATGTGAAGATCAGAGAATAGGAAGAAGCATCTTTCCTCTTTATCTCTTTTAATAGGTTTTCTGCTTTATTTTGGCAAACTATTTTAGGGAGAAAGAAGTTATAGGCAGAGACAAATCAGTACATTAATTTGGCTGGAAAAGACAAAGTGGGAGCTCACAGGTCATAAGTGGACTTGAAGATTTTCTGATTGGCAGTTTGTTGAAAGAGTTTTGCCTAAGGACTTAAGAAATCAGTAGAAAGGAAGGCTTGAGCTAAGATAAGTGGGTTGTGAAAACCAAAGTTCTTGTTACATAAATGATGCCTCTAAGTAGCAGGCTTCAGAGAAAACAGGTGGTAAATATCTCTTTCTAGACCTTAAAAGGTGTCTGACTTTTTCTTAAATCTCTCCAGGATCTGGGAAGACCTAAGGAAAGAGATTCTCTGCAGATGCAAATTACCCCCAAAAATAGCTTTGCAAGGTCATTCCAAAATATGTCAGATAAATATATTTTAGGGTAAAATTTTTTTATTTCCTTTAGGGTCTGCTATCTGTTAAACAATGCTACACCAGAGTCAGGTTGGAATTTTGTATCTTTTTGCCACAGTGCATGTTTTGTCAATCTTATAATCTCTATTTTAATATGAATTCTAGTCAGTTGTGCCTAAAATCCACCAGGCAAAGGTATGACAAGGTACACCTGACCTCCTCTCCCCTCATAGCCTGGGATTTTCAGGTCTCCCTTGATCTAGGAGGGATCTGTTTAGTAGGGTGGGGCTTAGAATTTTATTTTTGATTTACAAGGTATATAGTATATTTTAAATTTGGCTAATTCATTTGTTTATTGTCTGCTTTTCTGCACTGGGGTATAAACTCCACAAGGGAAGGGAAGAGTTTCTATCCTGGGCTGCACTCCCAGCACCACATAGCACCTGGCTCAGGTACTCTACAGATTTATTGGGTGAATCTGTCCCACCTCTGAAGACTTCGTGTTTTTTTTCCATTGCAGTCTTACTCTGTAAGACTGGATGTGCAGTGCAGGCTGCAGCGCAGTGGCACAATCATGGTCACCACAGCCTTGACCTGCTGGGCCCATGCGATCCTTCTACATCAGCCTTCCAAGTAGCTGGAACTACAGGTGTGTGGCACCATGCCTGGCTAATTTTTTTCATGTTTATTGTGGAAACAAGGTCTTGCCAAGTTGCCCAGGCTGGTCTTGAACCCCTGGACACGGGCAGTCCTCTTGCCTCTGCCTCCCAAAGCACTGGCATTACAGGCACGAGCCACTGTGCCCAGCTTGAAGACTGTTTTATGCTCTGGTTTTTGTTCTCCTTTCCCAAGTCTCTTCTCTGGGACTGGAGTTGTCTGGTAGAATATCAGGCTGTTTTGGCTTACAATGCCTTTTTCTGTGGTGCTTTGCAGATCTCACTATCAAGATGCCCAGGTACCTGGAATAAAGGCAAAGTGGCATCAGGCCTATAGCTCATTAACAACTGTGAGGATTTTTATTGAAAGGTTAAAGCTGTTTGATTTACTCAAAATGCATTGGGAATAATTTGTATCAAAAAACAATGATTTTTGAGCCTGAGTGCAGTGGCTTACACCTGTAATCCCAGCACTTTGGAAGGCCAAGATGGGAGGATTTCCTGAGCCCAGGAGTTTGAGACCAGCCTAGGCAACATAGTGAAGCCTCATCTCTACAAAAAAAAAAAAAAAAGCCAAGTGTGGTGGCACATGCCTATAGTACCAGCTACTTAGGAGGCTGAGATGAAAGATCACCTGAGCCCAGGAGGTTGAGGCTGCCATGGACTGTGATCATGCCACTGCACTCATGCCTGGGTGACAGAGTGAGACAATGACTCCAAAAAAAAATAAATAAATAAAGATTTTGAACATATGCTTTCTTACTGACTAATACTTTACCTATGTTTTCTCAATTTATTCTTACAATAAATTTGTGAGGTTAATATTAGTATCTAAATCTTACAGGTGGAAAAACCAAGACACAGACTGGCTAAGAAAATTGAAAACCACACAAGGAATTAGTGTCCATATTAGGAACTGAACTCAGGTCTTGCTGATTGCAATGCTCATGCACCCAACCTATGTGCAATTTGAACTTGCTATTATGGGTGTCAATTGTATATTTGTATTTTTTTCTACTCTTTTCTTTTTAAAAAATCTTTTTTTCAAGTGTATATTTGTACCAGTTATTTGACTTCAAAAGAGGCAAACAATTGTATATTTGTACCAGTTATTTGACTTCAAAAGAGACAAACTCTCCTTGGTTCCTAAGATCAGAGGTGGTCCTGCCTTACAGGCATGAAAGGGTGAAATGCAAGAAAAAAAAGTAGTAATCTTAGCTAAAGTACAGTCATTTTTACACTGCTTAGCTCTATTATGCCTTCTTAGCAAATTACCTAACTTGCCCTATAATCATTAGCAAACTGGTTTCCCAGAGGTAGCTATTGATAACTGTCTTGCAATCCCCCAAGTGCTGATGACTTTCCCATTCCAAGTATTTGTCTTCCAGCCATAAAGGGCCAAGAAAACCTAATTGATTGTGATCAACCCTTTGTGACCTACATGACACAGACCACCACCACCCCATCACCATGGCAACAGTTCTTGTGCTTACCTGCTCCTTCATGGTGATGTAAAACAGACCACCACCCAATCACTTTCATGACCTGCCCCCTTCAAAGGGAAGGTTTAAAAAGCATTCAACCTCCAGTAGCTGCCACCATGTTTTTCTTTGCGCTCTGGCCCCCTCCTCAATCTGGGGGAGGTGGACTCCCCTCATCTACTTTTTAAATGAACTATATTTTCCAATCTAATTTCTGTGCAATTCTTTGCTTTATTCCCATGGCACTGGCCTATCCCACAGACCTAATAAGGCATTCTTCACCTTAGTGATGACAAAAGCATATTTTAAATAACAAAGGATAGTATATAGGGTTTTGTGTTAAATATCACTGTGATTACTTCCAACAATTTAACTGTTCAGACAGATACACAATGCTGTTAATATAGTTAGTGTGCATTTCAAAATTATGTAGAGAACAGTAGTTCTCAAGCTTTAGAGTGCACTAAGTAGAGATTTTAAAAATTTAAAATTTTTACTCTTATTTTCAGAGGTTATTTTAAAAAATTGTTTATATTATTATAATTATTATTTGAGTTGGAATCTCTGTCACCCAGGCTGGAGTGCAGTGGCCTACTCAAGGCCACCCTAGCCTTGACCTGCTGGGCTCTGGCGATCCTTCTGACTCAGCCTTCAACATAGTCAGAACTACAGGTGTCAGCTACAATGCCCAGCTAATATATTATTTTTGAAAATTGACAAATATTAATTGTGTATATTCTTGGGGTGCATAGTGATGTTTTGATACACATAATGTATAATGATCATGCGGGGGACTAACCCCTGTGGAGAAATTTAGAGTGTCCCTGGAAGGTATGGTGGCGTCGGTGATTATTCCTGGGGAACAAAGAGACTGGACCCCTGTCTGGTGCAGGGGCCGATTCTGAGGCTAGACTCCCGTCTAGTGCAGGAGCTGATTCTGCAGAAGAGATAGATATAGAGAGAAAGAAAGAGAGAGAAAGAAAGAGAAAGAAAGAGAATAGACCACTGTTCAAATGGATTGAGCAGAAGCCATTTAATGGAGGTTTCCATGCTCCTTTTATCCTAAATTTTCACGGGTTAAATCACAAGACTTTCATGTGAGCACAAAGCCGGGTGGATGAGGGGCACCCCCCCACCCACCAGGTGTTTTCTCAGGTATGAGGAAGGACAAGGCCAATAAAATCACAAGATGTTTACATGAACACAAGGCTAGGTGGGTGGGGGGCGTCCCCCACCCACCAGGCGCTTCCTCAAGCATGAGGGAGGGCGATCCCAAAATTATCTTACTGTTCCTCATGCTTGGTTAATATTCCTCAGAAGCAATACAACATTTCTAATATAATATTCTAATGATCAATAACTTTTAAAACTTATGCATACATAACATTTAACGACTAAAGTTAATCCTAACTCCTTTGTATTTTA